>JAJIYU010003903.1:0-25584 GCA_030144865.1 Tinospora cordifolia
TGCTATTTGTTTTTACTGGACTATTTTAATGTAATTACGTCGGTTTTAACTTTAGTTGTTTTATCTTTAAACGAACTTGCTTGTTTTGACAACCTTGTGTTTAAGAATAAATTTTATAGGTATTCTGCTGTATTGCTTATGATTTATTCGGTAAAATTATTGTGATTGTCTATCTTGCATAGAATATTCTTATAGACATTGACTTGAGAACAAATGGTTATGAATTTGATTTTGAAGAAAAGATTTTGACAGAAGAAAAAACTTTTAGTAGCATCTCGATTTTCGACGGGCGATGATCCACACGTGAGGTAAAATGTGAACGGAGGTCCGGCCGAAAATTAGGGTGTTACAGTTAAACTTTCCCCTTGCACCTAGCTAAGGGTCGTTTTATTGAAAGAGCTCTCAACTTGTTTAGGAGGAAGTCTCCTCCTGAATCCTCCTCTGATTGAGTCCGACATGGACTCCTTGCTTAGGGAGTCCAAGCCTACCCTTTGCAAAAGCAACTCCTAACATTATGGTCTTAGAATTCCTTGGGAGGACTCCAAGCCCCAAACAAGAGGTTTTAAACTCATAATTAATAAATGGAATCTCTCTTATACTTCTAGGAGTACATGCTTAACAAGGGCAAAGAGATTATAAGCAACTATTACCCACATCTGCAAGTTAGTAACTCTGTAAACTCTCCATGAGATCACTGCACAAATGGCACACCCTGAGTGTATATCCACTTATATAAAATATTATTTAAATCTCAAGCTTCTAGGTGTAATTTTAAGTCTTGTTAAATCCCTCTTTAAGATCCTAAATCATTAGCCAAATAGTGCACAAAATCAAAAGTTTCCAAAAGTTATCATTTTGGAACCAACTTTGATTATTGTGATTATGTCAAGCAATTTTGAGGTACCTTGTTGGAGACTTTTTGATGTTAATTTTGTGCGTTCTATAGATAATTTTGTTTGTCTTTCAGTGTTTTACATGACCATGACTGTTTAGTCACTTTTTTCTTAAGGATTTTGGGTCAAAAGTTGTATTTTCCTCCATTGATTATGGTTTAACTATAGTAGCACTTACACTATAGTGACCCAATCTTGAAGCGTTTCGAAGAAGACATTGCGTACATTCTAAAGGTATGAGGGTCAAAATATAAGACACACATTATCAGTAACAAAAATGAGCTCAAAGTGGGCTAATCACTAAGTTTTTGAGACTCGCATTCGAATGTGTGACCACTCAGCTTCGCAAGTTCGGTTATGGGGCTATAGGTCATGTATTCATGCCATTCTTGAAGTGTTGAAATCATGGAAAAGGTCACAATCTAATGGGCTTTGGTCTTAGTATAGCATGGCTTGTAGTTTCTATGAAATGTCCCCTAATATGAGTGAAAAATAACGTATATGTCATGAACCACGTGTTCATGGCTTGGTCTCATTTTGATATATGTACAAATGTAGGTGAAGAGGGATTGAGAAATACTTACAAAGTGCTTGTCTGATAATTTTTCAAGCCTCTCCAAGCTTAGTAACACGTCTATCTCATATTCACTCTTCTCTCCTAGTTTTTCAAACTTAGAAAATGAAAATCTTCATTCTTACACTCTCTTTTTCCAAACCAAGGGTTGTTGGGTCTATGGGCTAAATGTGATAGGATTTAGCATGAGATAGGAGGGTGTTCTAACCAAGAGAAAGGCCAAGCAAATTTGATTGGAAAGTGGTCGTTTGATTGTGCATGAGCATTGGAAAGGCTCCATGACCATTCAATTGATGTAGCAGTCACTTATACCAATTTGGAAAGTGGTCGTTTTAATTATCTAACCTTTTCAATGTGGCATGATCCAAGCCCAAATCTTCATGTCCATTGAAAATCAAGTGTAGACATCTACATGCATACCATATGCCATCCCATGGGCCCTGGGATCAATAGGAATTTATGTGTAATGTTGGAATCATGAAACCCATAAAATATGAAAATTTTGGTCTACTAGTAGCCCAAATTTTTTTTTAGTCTCCTCAATGCCCCGAACATTTCGATATAAAGCTTGTTACTTGATTTTATCATTTCAACCCCAAAATGATCTTCATAATTTTCTCAATATCTATGTTACACTGTTTAAAGTGGACAATTCTTGATTGTAGTGAACCTTTGTTGACCATACTTAATTAGAGTTAAATTACAATTAATTACAATCAATTTATGATTAATTAAGACTAAAAAAATTTAGGGTATCACAATTCGTATGCCTTAATTTAAAGACATTTAATGTGTCCTATCATCTTAATAGATACCCCTAAAAATAAGAGGTTCTATTGGACCCATTGGGCACCTTAGTTTGATTTGGTCCGATAAAAGATAAGACCAAACCACTATAGTTGATTTGGTTCCATTCTATCAAACTAATCTTAGATGCCTAGTGGGGTTTAATTTAACTTAATTTTAAGGTTTTTTTTTTTTTCCAAATAGAATCTCATTTTGACAATGGACTAACTCGAATATATCATTTATTATTATCTTGAATATAGTTTGTGTTAATATATTGTGAACTACAATAATAATAATTTGAAGAAGGTTGAGTTTTTCAAAGGAGGATTAGAAAAAGCTAGTGTTAAAGATTATTCACTAAGGTTTTTTTTTTTTTTTTTTTGTTTGTTTTGTAATGAGTAGTTTTGATTTAGAAGGGCATCTTTGTCCATTTTGAGTGATTTTGGTCTTTTTAATTATCTAACCCTTTCAATGTGGCATGATCCAAGCCCAAATCTTCATGTCCATTGAAAATCAAGTGTGGAAATCTTGATGCATACAACATGGCATCCCATGAGCCCTTGGAATGATAGGAATTTATGTGCAAAGTTGGTATCATGAAACCCATAAAATTTGAAAATTTTGGTTTACTTATTGTAGCCCAAATTTTTTTTAGTCTCTTCAACGTTCCAAGCATTTTGATATAAAGCTCGTCGCTTGATCTCGTCATTTCAACCTCAAAATAAATTTTATAATTTTCTCGATATCTATGTTATACTCTTAAAGTGGACCAATTCTTGACTGTGGTCAACCCTTGTTGACCAAACTTAATTAGATTTGAAATATAATTAATTACAATCAATTTATGATTAATTGAGACTACAAAATTCAGGTTATTACAACTCATATGCCTTAATGTGAAGACATTTAATTTGCCATATCATCTTAATAAAAACCCCCAAAAATAGGAGGTTCTATTGGACCCACTAAGCACCTTTGTTTGATTCGGTTGGGTAAGACCACTATCGTTGATTTGGTTCTATTCCATCAAACTAAGCTTAGGTGCCTAGTGGGGTTTATTTTTTAAGTTTATTATTATTTTTTCAATAGAATCTCCTTCTATCAATAGACTAGCTCAAATATATCATTTATTGCTATTATCTTGAGCATAGTTTATGTTAATATAATAATGTTAACTACCATAATAATAATTTGGAGAAGGTTGAGTTGTTTAAAGGAGGAGAAGCATTCACTAAGGAAAAGAAAATTGGAATGATATATACTTTTCTTCTTCTTTTTTGTTAATGAATAGTTTTGATTTAGAAGGGCATTTTTATCCTTTTTGAGTAATTTTATCTGAAGATAAGTAAGTTATCACTGGGTGGAATAGGTAGCTAAAAAATATAGTGTGAGAAGAACTTTTATAGTACATATAACAGCTGCTTAAGCTAATTGTTAAAACAAAGAAATAAAAAGATTAAAAATTTGTACCTTTTATTCTATAAACTCTAACTTATTTAAACATTTTTCATTTAAAAGAATAATTGGCTTTCAAATCTATTGCATTTTTCTTTGTGTTAAGATGTTCTCTGATGTCCTAGTCTCAAGTCGCCAGTCTCCATGACATAATAGGCACCCCAATCAGCCCACACATCAATGAGATGATTTCAATCCAGATAAGCCTCGCTTGTTATCCTTCTCGTAACCTATAAGAAGCTATGCAATTTATATAGCTACAAAATCCATAATTACAAGTCCTCAAAATAAACAATCCATGGAAGTTCATCTGCCATCTAGGTTTTATATACATAATTAAAATATGCCATAAACATGGAAAACATACATAAGCTGTCCAAACACCAAAAACATGAAAAAAAACACATAAGCTCTCTAAACACACACTTTAATGGTTAGGCCCTCCCCTCAATGGGTATGAATACCCTTGCCTTTATCTAGTGTAGGACATAGAAACAAAATAAAATGGTGAGCAGAGGATGCCAAGTAAAATAGATTTTCATAAATGTCATCAAATTCTCATTAATAAAATTCATGTATGCATGAATGTTATCAGAATGCAAAACAAAAGCTAATATAGTTGTGTAATACCCCGAAAAATTCTCAATTTTTTTAAAAACAAAATATATAAAGTCATAAGTAAGTTCATCGAATTGTAAAACATACTAAATAATAAATAAAGTATTCAACAATAGAGATTTTAAGCTTTCGGGGCAGAAAACTTAAGAAGACACATAGTGAAGTTTTATGAACGACAATGAAAAACCAACCATAAGGGTAAAATAATAATTTTGCTATTTAAGGGTAAATTGATCAATTCACATTAAAAGTTAAATGTAGAGCCTCGTTATATTAAACAATGAATGATTTTAAGTACAAAAAATTATTTTGACCAAAATAATAAGAATTAAATTAATAAAATGCATGTAAATAAATGTATATGCTTATGCTTTTATTGAATTTATTTTGAGACATCGAGATGCGATGTTGATGTGTTCTGAGATGATGATGATGACAACGAACTAGTTACTAGCTAGTTGTTCATCTTGATCATATTTCATCTTTCATACCCCATTTACATTTTTTGGTTATTTTTATTTTTTATTTTTTTGTTGTGTATGATTTGAGCTTTATTTGGATTAGTTTATTGCACAAGAAAAAATAGTCTTGTGTAATAAATTTATAATATAACAGGGTTATAATTTTATAAATTTCTTTAATAAGTGAGTCTTGTCAATGTATTGCACAAGAAAAAATAGTCTTGATCACGCCAAATTTCGGGCAACCTTAATATACTGTAGCATACCTGAATATATTATAGTATATACATACCACACTGAGGAAGAAATCGAAGTAAATTTATAACAAGGGAAATATAGAATAAGAAAAATTTAAATTGAAATTGATTTTAGGTCCTTCGGTATTAAGAGAGATGAGAAAATATTATTAGTGAAAGATGAGAGGATACAAAAGAGAAATAAAAGTTAATATGGTTACGTGTCAAGTCATTTATATTATTATTATTATTATTATTATTATCAATTCCACCTAAAAGTATTTACCAATTAATCTTCCACAGATTAATTATTTTTCTAGTTGTTCATATTTTTAAAACTACTATAAAAATTTTAGAGTATTATTTTTCTTCAAATTTTTTAATATAATGTATATTAAATATTAGTTTACCAAATACTAATATTTAGCAAAATTGTAATCACAATCAATTTGTAACACCCTGGCTACCGAACTTTTTGCATTCGTTATAGGCAACGTATTTGTCTCACAACTTAAGATGTAATTACATTTGTATGCAGACACTTCTACTTTTTTATTTAAGAATTGAGATATTGTTTTTTCTCACATCAATCACCATATATTCTAGTTGCATCAGGCCATATCGTAAAGTACAAAAAGTGTATAAATAAACTGGCTTAGAATCAGATTAACAATAAACTTGAGATGATAAAATAATTGAAAAAAACTTTAATTTACTATTGAAGTTAAGAACAAATCTGTGGGCCCCATGACTAAGTTTTGATAAGATAGTTATTGTCTAACCTAGTTGCCAACCTCCAACTAATAAGTAGAATTAAATATAGTGGGTCACATGCCTTATAATAGGAAAATAAAAAATAAAGTTCATTTCCTACAACATCCTTATAATTATGAGATACACTTGTCAAGACCCATTCCCTAGGGTGAAGGGCAAATCGACTGGCATAGTGCTCCAACAAACCCACACATAAACCGAGTTCGCCAAAACACTATTAAGCCTCCTTCACACCTCATACACAACATCATCAAAATAATCACAAGAGATGCAGAGGTAGCTAAACAAATAATTGTAGTAGAAATTTTAGTCAAACAAAAGTTAATTATATATAGTCCCCTAGATATTGTAGTAGTGAAAGTGTTTAAGTCAAAACATTTACAACGGTTTCTTTACCTTCTATATATCATAATGACTCTCAAAATAATGAAGTGCATAGAGAACCTACCAAAATAGCCCAAGAATGCTACTCTACGCTATGACCATCTTCTTCCCTTTGCCCATGGTAGAAAAATCTGACATGTTAGAGTAGTGAGCCAATTCATCCATAGCAGCTCAGTAAGTAATGTAGTCTAACCTATAACTTAAAACAAGAATTCTATAAAATGTTATGTATGCATGAGCAAATAAAATTATGCGAGTGAATGCGACAGTTAATGAATTTTAAATCCATAATGTAATAGTGCACCTTTCATTTTAAAAACAGTTTTAATGATAGAAACACATGCTAAGGCTCTTACTAACCTCCAAGTTTATAATAAATCATCTCGAGCGGGCTTACCAAACAATTAGGTGTATTGTCATTTGACATCATAAGGATTTGTCAATACATACCTCATGTATGTCGGCCTCAGATCCTCAATAAGTGGGTCAATTGAAGACTTGCACAGAATGTAAATCCAAGTATAGCGATATCTAGTCCTCATGCTCAACAACATTCAATACCCTAACCCATACCATCAGACCTCATGATTCGGTGTACATTTTCATTTAAAAACCAATTTAAAGATTGTAAATGCATTGCAATATGTAATAACATTTCATTTATGAACAGAGTAACAACTTTAAATGATAAATAAAAAAACACAACTTACAAGGATGCTTAACTCCCAGTGCTCCTCTTGTAATCTGTAGCGTCCCATTAATGTTTGATCCTGCGTAATCAACGTGATTTTTTAATATCTACATGAAACTTGACTCAAATCTAACTTTATGATCCTTAATCAATCAAAGGATTGATTCGGTCAATTGTGGTCCATTTATGAATTTGGTAAATTTTTGTCACTATCGTCAAATCTAATCAAACGTAACACTTGTTGACCTGTATGATTGAAAGATTCAACGTGGTCAACAAGGTTAATTGGTGCCATTAACCCCTTAATATTGACCCAAGATACTAAAAACTTATATTGTTGACACACGTACCATTTTTGGTATGCAATAAGCAACCTTTTCATAATTTTGCAATTCAATACAGTACATAGAAAAAATTTAATTATTTTTTATGTTATGTATTTTATAATGTTATACAACATTATACATATGACATTATATAACATTTCCTATTATTTAACATTATATAACCTTATATATATATATATATATATTTATTTATTTATCTTTAAATTGTACAAATACAAATTTAATATATCAATTGACCTTCAAAAATTTTAATCTTAGTGTCATTGAGTCCAGAATTTTATTCTGAACATTTTAGTACCTGTCAATTAAAATTCTAATGTCAATATGTATACCCTCTATGTATCGGCTTCCAATTATTATATAAATTCTTAGGACCTACATACGAATAAATAAACTTTATATCTATGTTATACTCATTGATCTAATCACAATGATATATATATATATATATATATATATATATTATGTAGTTTTACTTATAATGAAAATACAACCTAGTTTTGGGTCACATAATAGACTAACAATTTTGTTGAAAACTACACTAAAAAACTGTAATTCATAACTTCTATAGCTATTTTGAATTGAAAAGAGACAAAAATAATGTACCTAAAGTGATGGATTTTCGAAAAAAATGACGACTTTTTCTTCTCCTTTTTCTTTCCTTTTATTCTCTTTTTCTCTTTTTCTCTTTATTTTTCGTCTCCTTTCTTCTCTTCTTTTTTCTTCTTCCTGTATGAGCAATTGAGAGAATGAATAAGAGAAATGAGATGATGAGCCATATTTATAAACAATTAAGAGGTAGATCCCTATGCATTAATTAAAATCAAGATAACCATTTGACTTTTATCCATCCACCTTGTACCATATTATCCACTTTATATATATATATATATACATGCAACAATTAATTCATTTCATTAAAACATTTCCTTTTTTTTTCATCATCTAATAAACTCCCATTATTTATGTTTATTATTATTAACACTATTATTTATTTGTCCATTTAATACAACTCGTTAATTTATACAATTAATATAAAATTACGTATTTTCATTTATAATTCATTAATTCATACATGAAATTATATGTTGAACCCGTCGACTCAATGTCCAAAAATATGGGTCGTTACAGTCTCCCCTCCTTAAAACAAATTTTGTCTTCGAAATTTACTAACAAAATAAGAGACCAATGAACAACTCTCACAATCTCAGGGAAGTGACTCGCCATGTAGTCTTCTCGCTCCCATTGTCTTGTTCGACACCATGAAACTGTCAACGTACACGTATCATTGGTGTCTCTTTGCTGCGCAATTTCTTCACAACTCGATCAATGATAGCTACCAGAGCCTCATCATATGTACAATCCTCTTGCAAATCAACATTCTCTAGTGTATTGCGTGTGAGGGATCGGGGTAGTACTTCTTCAACATCGACACATGAAATACATTGTGTACTCCTACTAACTAAGGCAAAAATGCTAATTGGTATGCGACAGGGCCTATTCTCTCGAGAATCTCAAAAGATCAAATATATCTCAGAGCCTTTCCCTGAAATACTGAACCCAATCTACCCTTTCCAGGAAAAAATTCAAAGGAGTATATGATCACTAACATCAAACTCAAGAATCTTCCTTTGATTATCTACGTAACTCGTATGTCGATCCTGAGCTACTTTCATGTTCTTACGGATCTGCTGAATTTTCTCATTTTGCTCCTGTACAAAAGTAGGGCCAAAAACTGCTATGTTACAAACTTTGGCCCAACAAGTCGGTGATCGGCAAGGTTGACCATATAATGCCTCAAACGGTGCCATGCGATACTCTCCCAATAGCTGTTATATAAGCCAACTCACAAAATGCTAAATGATCTTTCCACCTACCACCAAAATCAGGAACACATGCACGAAGCATATCTTCCAAAATTTGGATCACTCTCTCAGACTGACCATTAGTCTACGGATGGAAGGTTGTGTTCAAGTTTACTCTAGTCCCCAACTAACTCTGCAAGCTTTGCCAAAAATGGGACGTAAACGAGCATCTCTATTAGACACAATGAACACTAGGACCCCATGTAATCTCACAATCTCGCAGATATACAATCGACTCAGCTTCTCAACCAAATCTTTGGTATGAATTGGGAGGAAATGAGTAGGCTTAGTCAGTCTATCCACAACGGCCCAAATAGTATTACGTCTCCGCTAAGTCCAGGGTAACCCCATCACAAAGTCCATGGTAATGTACTTTCATTTCCACTCAAGAATAGCTAAGGGCTATAGTAAACTACTAGGTCTCTGGTGCTCAATCTTAACTTGTTGGCACGTGTCACATCTTTGTACAAAGACTGCAATATCTCATACCTGACACCAATAAGTATGTCGAACATCCTGATACATTTTATTGGTGCCTAAATGAATGGTATACCTCAAGCGATGCAGCTCTGCTAGCATTCCCTGTATCAGGCGAGGATCATCTGGTACCCACAATCGTCCCCTGAACCTCAGAACACTATCATTGTCAATCGACCCACTCCATACTAGAAGTGTACTCTGCCTTCCTAGTACATCACATAATTAACATCATGTGGCTGCACCTTTATGATCTTAGAAAGCAACACCAGCTGGGCTCTCATCTATGCACTGACTTTGGTCTCAATTGAAGTCTCGTGGATACTTATCATTGTCACATAATCAATCATTCTCCACTCTTGAGACATATGTCTAGCTACAAAAGCAATCTCGACTTGTATTCTGCTCAGTGCATTAGCCACTACATTGGCTTTCCCGAGATGGTACTCAATGGTACAGTCATAATCCTTAAGTAGTTCCATCCATTTCCTCTGCCTCATGTTCAAATCTTTTTGAGAAAACAAATACTTGAGGCTCTTATGATCAAAATAAAGCATAAAATGTTCACCATACATATGAGCCCAAATACTACTATTACCAGTTCAAAATCATGAATAGGGTAATTTTTCTCATACACCTTCAACTGTCATGAGGCATAAGAAATTACCTGGTCACCCTGCATTAACACACACCCAAGGCTTGTCCTACATGGATCTATATAGATCACTAACTTACAGCCTAGTTCAGGTAGCACAAGTACTGGCACAGATGTCAAATGACATTTTAGTTCAAGAAAGGTTTCCTCACACTTATCTGTCCGTACAAATGGCATATCCTTCTGGGTGAGTTTCATCATTGGTGCAACAATCCTCGAGAAATTTTGATCAAATCTATGATAATAGCCTGCCAAACCCAAGAAGCTATAGATCTCCGTCACTGTGGTAGGGCTCGATCAACCGATAATAGTCTTGACCTTAGCCGGATCAACAGAAATACCCTTGGCTTCTACCACATGACCTAAAACTTGAACTTCAATCAACCATAACTTGCATTTGCTAAACTTAACATACAAGCAATGATCTCGAAGAGTCTATTGTGCAACCTTCAAATGTTCAATGTGTTTCTCCCTAGTATTCGAGTAAATAAGCATGTCATCAATAAAGATAATGACGAATGAGTCTAGATAGGGATGAAAAACTCTTTAAATCAGGTCCACGAACATTGTAGGGGCATTTTTCACGTCAAACGACATAACGAAGAACTCATAGTGCCCATAGCAAATCCGAAAGGCCATCTTCGAAACATCATGTTCCTTGAACCTTAGTTGATGGTACCTAGATGTTAGATCTATCTTTAAAAACACAATGGCACATCCAAGCTAGTCAAACAAGTCATCAATGTGCCAGAGAGGGTACTTGTTCTTTATTGTCACCTTGTTCAACTACCGATAGTTGATACACAAACGAAGGTTCCCATCTTTCTTCCTCACAAACAACACTAGAGCACCACAAGGTGACAGACTAGGGATAATAAAACCCTTACTCAATAATTCCTCTAGCTGGACCTTCAACTCCTGCAACTCCTTAGGCGCCATTTGATAAGGAGAGATCGAAATAGGTTGTGTTACTAGAATAACCTCAATAATGAAATTGATTTCTTACTTAGGAGGCAAGTTGGGCAAATTCTCAGGAAACACAACTAAAAAATCTCTGATAATAGGAATCTCATCAATACTCCCCTATGAAGGTCCCTCATCTATGGTGGTTAGACCGGCTACAATATTAATCTTATCCTAAGTTGCCATTTTACCTCAGGTTCTTAATTTATCAGAGGCACTACCTGAAAGATAATAACATGTTACCTTGGTATCTGAAATACCACCCTCTTGGCAAAACAATCCACATGCGCATGGTAAGTGGCTAGCCAATCCATCACGAGCATAGCATCAAACTTTAGGAATTCTAACACTCGAAGGTCAACAATAGTCACAAAATCAACTAACCTCAACACGCAACTCTCACAAATCATGTTAGGGTAAATGCGTTCCCCGACTGCAATATTCAACATGAGCTAAGTTGGTGTCCTAAGATGTCCAAGTCTCAATCTATCTATGGTATGTCCAGAGATAAATGCTATTGTAACACACTGACACACCGAACACACCGGGTGACTCAAGGTACTGTTCCCTCCCCTTGGGGTTTTCTTTCACATCCGTGGAGATTCAAACCAAGGACCTGGGGCATCAGTACCTTGATTTCAAGAAACCCACTACCATTGAGCTATCCCGGTGTGTTACAAAAAGGCGCTTTTTAATTGTCACATCACATAGGTCGGACACACCGCACACCCCAACCACACACCGTGGATGTGGTAACTCACCAGGTACTATCCCCACCCCTTGGGGTTTTTTTTCGCCTCCGCAGATATTCAAACTTGGGACCTGGGGCTTAAGTACCCATATTTCACGAACTCTGCTAGTTCAATGGTAGTAGGTTTTGTGAAATTAAGGTACTTATGCCCTAGGTCCTTGGTTCGAATGTCCACAGAGGCGAAAGAAAACCCCAAGGGGAGGGGACAGTACTTTGAGTCATCCGGGGTGTCTTGGTGTGTCCCGATGTATCTGGTGTGTCCCGGTGTGTCCGGTGTGTTAGTGTTTTACAGTTATGGTAGATCCAGCATCAACCAACACATATAAGGTAGAATCTAAAATAAAAATGGTACCTTCTGCCAAAGTCGTGGTAGCATATAGATTAAGCTAGGTGATTGCCTATGCTCTCCCTCGAGTGAGGGTGGTTGTGGGTACAATAGAAGCTGGAGCAAGCATAGGACAATCATATCGTTTGTGGGCTGGCTGACCACATTGAAAACATGTAATATCATGTCCTTACTCAGCCTGATAGGCGTCGCACTAGCTGTAGCCTCTATGCCTTAAATCTCTGCCACTACCGCGACCTTTACCTCAACCCCCATACTGGGTCGGTGGTTATCCCAGTGGCTGATAAGTCTGTACTAGGGTGGCGATGATCGAGATTACGTGAGATAGCTGAATCTATTCCCCTCTAGACTATCCCCTTGATTATTTCCTCTTCTTTGGATATCTACTCAATTAGGGTCCACCATGATAACTTGAGTTAATGACTAGTGCTGTAACTGCAGCTGCGTCCGTAAAGTGGCACCCTACACTATCTAGACTATTGGACGCTCATCCCTGCCGTCTATCTCAAACTATAGCTCATGCCTCTGTATGGTCTCAAGGGTGGCTTCACTAGATGTCGATGTCACCTCCCTAATATTAGCCCTTAGCCCTCGACGAAAGAATCCTGTCTCTCCTTTGAGTTACCCACTAACTCAGGTGCATAAGCCTCCAGTCAGAGAAATCTATGGGTATACTCCCTCACCGACATGTCCTCCGGTCACAGGGTCAAAAACCTCACCTTCTTATGCTCCTTTGCTATCTCAGGAACATAAACACTCAAGAATAATTTTTGAAAATGGGCCTATGAAGTAATCTGTCCTCAATAGTTCGGGCGGCCCTCTACTAGATTGTGGCTTCATCCTCGAGCCTATGCACAACAAAGAGTATGTGGTTCTCCTTTGACAACCTCAATGTCTCTGCATTCTTTTCACTATTGAGAAGTCAGTTCACTACCGCGTCCAAACTCAAACCCCCATGAAATTCCTTGGGTCTCAGGTCCAAGAACATCTTCAAGAGGCGATCATGAGTGGCTTCATCTCTCTATCTTGATGGGATTACCTTTGCGGGGTTTGCAACCCTCTCATTTGCTCCAATCTCATGTACAACTAGTCCAAGTGGTGCAACTGGCTCTGCCCTCTATCTCTCAGCCTCAAACCTATCAAGTCTCTCTTTTAATAAGGTTGTCTAGGCTCGAATAGCCTCAATAGTTACCCTAATCCAAGCTTCTAGCCACAGTATAGGGTTTTGGTCGGGTTAAATCGGAGGTGGTGGTGGTGGCACCAGCTCCAGGATCCTACGTGGTCTCCCATATTGAGAAGGCATCGTGGTTTGCATAAAACATTAAGCGTCCATTATTTCCAAGATTAAGCAGACCATAATTTTAAGTGCTTATAACAAGGAATAACGATGCGTTAAGATGACTATCTCCACTTGGTAGTCTAATCAACAAAGTTATAACTCTTTTAAGTCTTAAAAACTCACTAACTCCCAATGACAGTCCAATTCCCCTCATGATATGGCCACTCTCACTCGATTCCTCTTTCTGTCAATCAGAAGTTAGAAAGTTTTTGTCCATAATCTCACTACACTACTTTAAGTCATTCTGAAGGCTTTTCTAACTTCTGCGATTACTCTGAGGTTCCTTAGGTTAACAATAATTGTTATTCCTTGATTGAAAAACCTTGGTTCTGATACTAATATCGTCGGGAACCCTTCCTTGGGTGAAGGGTGAAATAGTTGGCACAGTGCCCTGACAAACCTGCTCTTAAGCTAAGTTCACCAAAACACTGTTAAGCCTCCTTCACATCCCATACATAACATCATCAGAGTAATCACAAGAGATGCGAAAGTAGCCAAACAAATAATTGCAGTAGAAATTTTATTCAAACAAAAGTTAATTATATACAATCCCCTAAATATAGCAGTAGCAGAAGTATGTAAGTCAAAATATTTACAATGGTTTCTTTACTTCTTGTACATCATACTAACTCTCAAAATAATGAATTGTGTAGACAACCTACCAAAATAACCCGAGAATGTCGCTCTACGCTATAATCACCTTCTTCCCTTTGTCCATGGTAGAAGAACCTGAACCACAGTGGCTCAGTAAGTAATGTAGTCTAACCTATAACTTAAAACAGAAATTTCATAAAATAATGTTATGTATGCATGAACAAATAATATTATGCGAGTGAATGAAACAGTTAATGAATTTTAAAATCCACAATGCAGTCATGCACCTTTCATTTTGAAAACAGTTTTAATGATGAAAACACATGCCAATGCTCTCATTAACCTCCAAGGCAATAATAAATCAACTCAACTGGGCTTATCAGACAGTTAAGCAGATTCTCATACAACATCATAAGGATCCGCCAGCACATATCTCATGTATAGCAGCCTCGGAATCTCAGTAAGTGGGCCAATTGAAGACCCTCACAGAATGTACCTCTAAGTACAGTTGCATCTGGTCTTCAAGTTCAACCACATTCAATACCCTAACCCATATCATTGGACTTCGAAATTCGGTGCACATTTTCATTTAAAAGCTCATTTAAAGACTGTAAATGAATTGCAATATCTAATAGCATTTCATTTATGAACAAAATAACAAGTTTAACATTTAAATTAGAAAACACAACTTACAAGGATGCTTAGCTCCTAGTGCTCTTCTCATAATCGATCGCGTCCCACTAACATTTGATTCTGCGTAATCAACGTGGTTGCTTAATATTTACATAAAACTTGAGTCAAATCTAACTTTATGCTCCTTAATCAATCAAAAGATTTACTCGATTAATTATGGTACATTTATGGATTTGGTAAATTTTGGTCAATACTGTCAATTCTAATCAAGCCTAACACTCGCTGACCTGTATGATTGGCAAGGTCAATGTGGTTAACAAACTCAATTGGTAACATTAAGCCTTTAATATTGACCCAAAATACCAAAAATTGTTGACACATGTTCCACGTTTGGTATACAATAACCAATCTTTTCATAATTTTGCAGTTTAATACAATTTTTTATAAATAGGAAAAATTTACTTATTTTCTATGTTACGCATTTTTTTCTCGATAAGTATTTCATTATTTTATACAACATTGTACATATAACATTATATAACATTTCATATTATTTAACATTATATAACCTTATGTACATTTTTTATTTATTAATCCTCAAATTGTATAAATACAAATTTAATATATTAATTGACCTTTAAAATTTTAATTTTATTGCCATTGAGTCCAGAAATGGTGGTCGAAGTCTCTTGATTGGTGTTCGAACAAGTTGTGAGGGCAATGCCACATGCGCAGCCATAGACGACGCCATAGGTGGCGCCACAACCACAGATCCAAGTACAGCATCAAGAACAAATTATGAGGCAGGTTCCAGCGCCCATGCATAAGGTTCCAGTCTATCAGAGAGTAGAAGATGACATTGAAGATAAGGAACAAAAGGAAATACCGTTAGAGTTATAGAAACTTCACCCATCCCAGTTTGATGGCACATTGTTACCAGGAGCTTGAGGAGCATCTAGATGTGTTAGGGGCAATGGGTCCCCATAGAATTGTGCAAGCCACCCATCAATTTAAGGGACCAACAAGGAATTGGTAGAAGATGCTAAAGGCAAATACGAACACCAATGTCTGATAGATGAACTAGGAAGAAATCAAGGAGATATTTTATGAGAAACTTTTCTTAGAGGCTATGTTAATGAAGATGTAGTTTGACTTCATCAAGTTCACCCAGAAGGACTCGATGGTAGCCAAATACGAGATTAAATTTAATGAATTGCCCAAATTTTCACCTGAGTTGATCAAGGAGGAGAAGATGAAGGCCAACTGATTTGCATAGGGTCTCAAGATTGAAAATCAAAAAATGATAATGCCTATGGGTCTAAAGACGTACAAAGACGTCATGGAAAAAACATTGATATTAGAGCAATAACTCAATTTCAAGCAAAAGTTGAGGAACAAGAACAAGAGGCCGAACGACGACAGAAAATTCCAAGGGAACTAGAAGAAACAAAACAAGAATCAACTACAGAGGTAATAGAACAATAACCGAGTAGACAAACAATTGGCTTGGAAGGAAGGATCTTGTTACAATTGTGATCGAAAATGACAACTTGTGAAGGATTGTTAGAACAAAGGGCCACAGAGGCATAGTTAGGAATAAAATAACTGTCAGGGTGGAAATCAAGGTGGTCATGTTCACCGGTAACCACAAGAGCAGCAACCCCAGCCACAACAGTAGCAACAAGGCAAACAGAATCAGGCCCAAGTGTTTGTTATAGAAGATGGACAGGTGGACTCAATACTCACTGTCAAAGGTGCATTCCTATTATTTAATGTTGCCGTGAAAATATTATTTGATTTGGGTGCTACTATGTTATTTGTGTCAGAAGACTTAGTTAAAAGGTTATAATTAATGACTGTTACATCACCAAAACCATTGTATGTATCTATTGAGATGGGAACTACAATAGTTGCCTTAAAGACATGCACATGTGAGTCAAGATTTGGAGACAAATTGATAACTATTGACCTTAGGGTATTACCTTTATAAGCGTAAGATGCGATATTGGGCATTGACTGGTTGACTCAACACCAGGCTTAGATTGATTGCCCAAAACGGAGAATCACATTGACTTAACCATCCAGAGAGTTAGTAAAAGTCAATGGGGATATGCAAAGACTACCCCAGAGTTCTATGACAACCATATTACACTATTTTAAATAGAATGAGGACTTCAAACAATTGCTAGAGGAAAGTATTGGATCTAAAAAACTCAAGAAGATTCCAGAGATACATATAGTATGAGAATATGCAGATGTATTCCTAGATGATTTACCTGGACTACAGACAGGTAGAGTTCAAGATTGAATTGCATCCGGGCACAAATCTTATAGCCGTTCCTTCTTATAGAACGATACTAGTGAAGTTGATTGAACTCAAGACACAGTTGGATAAACTCCGGGAAAAGGGATTCATTCAACCCAGTGAATCACCATGGGGAACCCCAATATTATTCGCGAAAAAGAAAGACGGATCTATGAAGTTGTGTATCGATTATCAAAAATTACATCAGGTGACAATAAATAATAAGTATCACTTACCAAGGATAGATGACATGTTTGATCAATTGAGGGGAGCTAGTCATTTCTCTAAGATGGATCTTGGGTCAAGATATCATCAGTTGAGAATCTGAGAGTCAGATATACACAAAACAACCTTTAGGACTCAATATGGGCATTTCGGGTTAATTATGATGTCTTTTGGTTTAATTAAAGCACCAGCTGCATTTATGGATAGGATGAATTGAGTGTTTAGACAATATCTCGACCAATTTATAGTGGTGTTGGTAGATGACACCCTAATTTACTCCAATTAGAAGGTTGAACACATAGAACACTTAAAAATTGTCCTAAAGACACTTAGAATAAACAAACTATATGCCAAGTTTAGTAAGTGTGAATTCTAGATGAAAACGGTCAAATTCCTTGGCCATATAGTATCAAGATAGGGCATCTTGATAGATCCTAATAAGGTGGAAGCTGTTACAAACTGGAAGCAACCTACAACTGTGACAAAAATCAGAAGTTTCTTAGGCTTAGCTGGATATTATAGGAGATTCATCTAAAAATTTTCAAAGTTAGCTGAGGCCATGACCAAATTAACTAGAAAAGGAGTTCAATTTAATTGGGATGAGAAATATGAACAATCATTCCAAGAATTGAAGAGCAGATTGACTTCGGCCCCCATCCTAGTCACTGCTACCCTTGGTGTTGAATATGTTTTGTATACAGATGCCTCATAGAATGGATTGGATGTTGTCTTGATGCAAGAAGGAAAGGTTATTGCATATGCCTCAAGACAACTTAAGATCCATGAACAAAATTACCCAACCCACGATTTAGAGTTGGCTAATATTGTATTTGCCCTAAAGATTTGGAGACATTACCTCTATGGTGAGAAGTTTGATCTATTTTTAGATCACAAGAGTTTGAAATACATCTACACCTAGAAGGAGTTGAATCTTAGGCAGTGAAGATAGATGGAGTTCCTTAAGGACTATGATTTCCAGCTATACTACCATCTAGGAAAGGCCAATGTGGTGATTGATGCATTAAATAGGAAATTCAACAAATAGGAGGAAGAAAAGGGTCAGATGTATTAGTTAATTGAGGATTATAACCAGCACGTGACTTCGAATGAGAAGCATGTATACCTTTCCAACATGACTTGCTAACCAGACCTCCTACATCAGATCAGAAAAGAGCAAAGACAAGATAAATGGATCATGATTCTAATTGAAGACTGAAGGTGTGTTGAGACTTGGAAATAGAATTTGCGATCCTGAAGGTGGACAAAACATAAAGACCATATTGGACGAAGCCCATCAAACTAAATACACAATGCATCTAGGTGGTGACAAGATGTATCAGAACCTTCAAAAGACGTACTAGTGGCAAGGAATAATAAAAGATAGTGCAAAGTGTCTGACCTGTTAGCTAGTGAAAGCAAACCATGGGAAGCCTATTAGATTGCTACAACCACTCCCAATCCCAGAATGAAAGTGGGATAACATTGTTATGGACTTTGTCAATGGGTTACCCCAGAATCAAAAAGGAGAAGATACCATGTGGGTAATTATGGATCATTTCACTAAGATGTCACATTTTTTATCTATACATATCAAGTCAGCAAGTTAAGAAAACTATATGTAAAAGAGATAGTAAGACTCCATAGTGTACCTAAGACCATAGTGTCAGACAAAGACGCTCGATTCACATCTCAATTTTGGCAAAGTCTGCAGAAGGAGTTGGGCACTAGACTTATCATGAGCACTACTTTTCATCCACAAACTAATGGACAGTTCAAGAGAGTCATTTAGACATTAGAGGATATGTTAAGGTCTTGCATCCTTGATTTTAAGGGAAATTGGAGCAAGTATTTACACTTGACGAAATTCACCTATAACAACAATTATTAGGCAAGCATAAAGATGGCGCCATATGAAGCCCTTTATGGAAGACCCAGTAAATCACCAACCTGTCAGGTTGACTTTGAGGACTATGTGCTTACAAGGATGAATTCGGTGGAAGAAATGAATGAGCAAGTCAAACAAATCAAGAAGAGATAAGCCACAACACAAAGTAGGCAAAAAAGTTACGTAGATAAGAGGAGAAGACCTTCATAATTTCAAATGGGTAACAAAGTGTTTTTGAGGATTAGTCCTCAGAAAGGAATCAAACGGTTTGGCGCAAGGAAAGTTATCACCCAGATTCATTGGTCATTTTTAAATACTCGAAAGGGTTGGTGAATGCGCCTATGAGTTAGACCTACCAAATAAAATGTCCTCAGTTCACAATGTATTCTATGTGTCGATTTTGAGAAAAATGTGAACCTAATCCTTCTCACATAATCCATTGGGAGGAAATCAACATCCAAGATGATGCCACATATGAAGATACAGTTGCCAAAATCCTAGACTGCAAGGTACAAAGCTTAAGAACAAATGATATCCCCGTAGTCAAAGTTCTCTGGAGACATCATGGAGTAGAAAAGGCAACATGAGAGCTGAAAAGCAAGAAAAAAAATTAATGCCCAAACCTCTTCAACAGAAATACATGATTAGATAGCAACAAAATAAGTACAAATTTCGAGGATGAAATTTATTTTAAGGGGGTCAGGTTGTAATACTTGAGAATTTTGTAAAAAAAAATTGTGTTATTGTTCATTTCATTGTTCACGACTACTGTTATGCATTGTTCACGCGAAGAAAAAATATTGTTTATGGCTACTGTTACATACTGTTCACACGAAGACAAATAACAATTGGTGGCATTGTTCACAGTTACTGTTCTGCACTGTTCAGGTGGAGACAAACAACAAATTAGAGGCATTGTGACTAGTACTGCAACCATTAATAGTACTATAGTATACATGAATAGTATCGTAGTATGTACTACAGTATCTATAAACAGTACTATTGTTAAAGTATGAAAAGTGGACTTTTCTATACATGTTTATTCCATCTCTTGTTCTTTTGGCATCCTAATACCTCAAATCCTACACAAATAAACCACATATGGAGACTTAGATAGAGTCATTTTACCTGCTTTAATTCGTAGGATCCTTTGGTTGCTCCAAAATAAACACCTAGAAGTAGGCTCTTACCACTACTATGTAGTATTTTGGGTTTTTCCCTTCCTACTACTAGACTTGCTGTGTAGAATAGCTAAGAAATACAAGACTGCCAAGAAAATGGCTAAGAGAGCAAGAAGAGAAGAGATTGCTAGAGGATGAGATACTCAGGGAGAAGGAGGGGTTCCTTTATATAGGATTTTTAGGTAGAAAAATAACAGTACATAATAGTAGTTGTGAACAGTGTCATCGATTTGTTATTTGTCTTTGTGTGAATAGTACATAACAGTAGCCATGAATAGTGTCACTAATTTGTTATTTGACTTCACATGAACAGTAGCCATGAATAGTGCCACCGTTTTGTATTTTGTCCTCATGTGAACAGTACATAACAGTAGTCGTGAACAGTAACACAATTTTTTTTCTTTTTTTTTTTGCAAAATTATTGAGTATTACATAATTAACAACTTACATGTAAAACCCTAAAAAACTCACGCCTCTAAATTTTACCTTCAAAGATTAATTTTTAGAATAATTTGCAAAAAATTCCTATTGGACCCTTTTTGTGATAATGCTTAACTAGATTTAAAATAATTATACATATTTATCCTTAAGATATTAATAATTTAAATATCTTAAAATGTGGAATTAATCATTCAAAGATATACTTGTAGTTGTATATGTAATTATACATTATTGCAATTAGAATCTTTACTGCTATCTTCTATTCCTCTCTAGACCTTGAGTAAATCAAAATGTCATCAATGAATATTATCACAAATTGATCAAGATAAGGCCTGAATACCCACTGCATCAAATCCATGACTATCGTTGGGGCATTCGTTATGCCGAATGGCATAACTACAAACTCATAGTGCCCATAGCGAGTCCGAAAAGTTGTCTTTAGTACATACTTAGCTGATGGTACCCCGATGCAAATCAATCTTCGAGAATACACTGGCACCCTTCATTTGATCAAACAAATCATCAATCCAGTGAAGAAAGTATTTATTCTGTATAGTCACCATATTCAGTTGTATGTGGCCGATGCACAAATGGAGACTCTCATCTTTCTTCTTACAAACAACACGGAGCTCCCCAATGTGATATACCAAGTTGAATAAAAACCTTCCCCAGTAATTCTTCTAATTGAACATTCAACTCCTGTAACTCCTTAGGTGTCACATGGTAAAAAACTATTGAAATCGATTCAATCCTCGAGACCAACTCAATCACAAAATTAATATCTTGCTAAGTAAGCAAGCCGAGCAGATCAACTGTAAATACCTTGGGGAGCTGACATACCATAAGAATATTCTCAAGTCTTGGTTTGGAAGGTTCACCATTATCTGCAACAACCACAATCACTAAGGCACACATCTCCTCTGGTATTGCTAATATGCTTTGAGTGTTAGGCTTCTTCACACCTCTACCCTAGAACACCACTACAGGTCGATTCAAGATCTATAAAACTACACGCTTAGCATAAGATACATAAGCGTGATAAGTGGCCAGCCAGTTTATACCTAGAATGTTATCAAACTCCAAAAATTATAATACCCGTAGATCTACTACTGTTTCTAGGTTATCGACACGTATCATACATGCTCATAAATCATATTGGGGTAAATACGTTTCTCCACCGCAATGCTCAATACAAGCCAAGTAGATGCCCTAACTAGTCTAAGTTTTAATCTATCAACTGCAAGCCCAGATATAAATGATAAAGTAAAGCCAACATCAACTAACACATATAAAGTTGAATAAAAAAAATATGCGATTCCTTCTACCGAAGTCTTGGTAGCCTCTAAATCAAGATGAGTGACTACCTGTGCTCTCCCTCTGTATCCCTATTGGATCATCAGCTAGGCTGATAAGGTAGGATACTATGATCACTTGCGCCTAATCTGTCCACACTGATAACAGGTAGAGTATGATCTGTTGTGCCTAATCTTTTCTCTATACTACTTGCTTTGTGCGTGTTAGATGACCCATCTCAACTATTGGTGTTGATGGTTTATACTCTAAGCTTCTACCTTCCCTACCTCGACCTCTACTTCAACCTCCACCCCTCGACTGTACCAGTGCTCGTGGCTCACCTTTCTGGATAGGGGTGGTAGCAACTAACATCGTCGTGGTAGGTTGGGTCTATGGCGTGCTAGTCGATCCCGAAACAAACTTTCTCCTCTTGTGACCTTTGTTCCTCTACAATTGACCTTGGTTACTAAGAGTTAGTGCTGAAGTCTACATGGCATCATCGACAATCTGCATCTACCTCCCCTAAGCCTCTACCTCCCCTACCTCGACCTCTACTTCAGCCTCCAACCCTAGACTGTACTGGTGCTCGTGGTTCAACTATCTGGATAGGGATGGTAGCAACTAACATCGTCATGGTAGGCTGGGTTTGTGGCGTGCTAATCGATCCTGAAACAAACTTTCTCTTCTTGTAACCTTTATTCCTCTACTATTGAACTTGGTTACTAGGAGTTAGCATTGAAGTCTGCATGGCATCGCTGACAATTTGCATCTGTACTGGCTCATCCTTACTATTTGCCTCATATCTCAAAGCTCAGCACTTCAACGACTCCAAACTTGAACCATGTATTGCTCATCAAATATCACTATTCAACCCTCGACAATAAAATTTGGCCCTCTCTACTTTATTAGACACAAGCACTAGAGTGTAAGACTCTAAATGCACGAATTTGTAAGTGTACTCCTAGACTATCATATTACCCTATCGTAAGGCCAAGAACTCCATCTTCTTATGCTCTCTGACAGAAGCAAGAATAAAAACCTCCAAAAATAGTTCTCTAAACTTTGCCCAAGTCTCAACTAGATGCTCAATAGCCAGAACTGACAACCATTATCTAGCGACGTTCCCCTCTAATGTATGTGCAAAGTACAACACCTAATTCTCTTCAGATAGCTTCATTAATCGTGTTATCTTCTCAACATTCAACAATCAATCCTCCACTTGCTCCATATTAACTCCATCATAATATGAATAGGGTTTCATGTCTACAAACTTCTTCAACAATCTCTCATGAAAAATTTCTTTCCTTTGTCTCTCCTTGTGGCGCCTACGAGGTGCCTCAACCTCCTCTTCAGACCTATCATCATCCCTATCAGTTGGCTCGACTATAGGTGGAGCAGGAGCTGTAGGAGGTGTTGGTCGTTACATATTAGCTACAACCCCATCTATCCTCCAACGTAGTGCAGCGTTAGATGATTGGATCAACTCTCCTTGTGCCCGTATAAGATCCTCAATCAATCAAAATACATCAGGCTCGGCAAGTGGTTGTGGTGGTACGGGCCTCAGTATAGGATCCTCAGGATGGCTAGGATTTTGCAATACCCATCGTGGTCTACCACGTCTAGGTGGCCTATTAGTCTACAATTCACTTACAATCATTTTTCAACGTCAAACTTGCAAACATACCATCCCTAAAGCTTATTCTATCACTACTATACAATATATTTTCAAAAATAAGTTTTGAAATAGAACTTTTGGACTCATATATTTTCATTTAATTCAACTTTGAAAAATTGAGTATTGATACCAATATTGTCGGGACCCCTTCTATAACAACCTATGGGCCGCCCAACTGTCATAGTAGTCTAACAAGTCTACTCCACTAGTCAAACTGATTGACTACTGTTAAGCCTTACCATCCAATCATTTATAGAATTCAAAGTGCAAAAATAAAAACTATTACTTTAACATAGTCTAGTTCACCTTTACGATTTTTAAAACTTTTACATACAGATTTGTAATACCAAAATAACAAAACAACAAAAGCAACCTACAATGGACTATGCTGGAAATATCATGCAATCACCATGCTTTTTCCCTTATCCATACTGGACAAACTTGAAATGTTGAGAGTAGTGAGCTCGATATCTACGTGAGCCCAGTGAATAGCAAGACGATATATCTACTTAAGTCTAGTATGCTACATGCCATGCAACAAACAAAATCATAATCATTCACTTATTTAAAGAAAGATCTTTCACATACATTAATTAAAATGGTGAATAAGATGCAACAACTAATAACACACACAATCATCAACATATAAAGATGCAACAACCTAATATGCCATGTTCCAAGGGTCTAGTATTTGAACTTGACACTCTTCTTTCATATTAAGAATCCTTTGGTCATATTGTTGTTTCTGAACAAACTTGACCATTATCTAGGCCAAACTACCATATATTGACGATCGTGGCCCACCGACCTAGTGGTACAGTCAACACCCACGATCTAGTAGATTGTGTCATGTGCCACTCTAATTATATCCATAGAGTGTACCAACATACCACTCTTATCTCAGGAATATCACGATCCAATATCCGCACCTCAGAACCTCTCATCCTTAGGCTAAGTTGGCACATCTACAGATTTGTCGATCAGTCCTATCTTAGAACTATCACAATCTAATGTTCGCACCTTGGAACCTCTCATCGTTAGGACAGGTCGGCACATCTGAAAATCCGTATTCTTATCTTAGGACTATCACTATCCAATGTCTACACCTCAGAATCTCTCATTCTGAGGCTAAGTCGACACATTTGAAGATCTATCAATCAGTCCTATCTCAATAGGATATGCAATGCATGTAGCAACCAATCACGCAACAATAATAAGTAAAATAAAAGGTAAGTACATAAATCAAATTACTACTCATAGAATAACTCAATCTCCAAGGTTCTCCTGGTCACCAATCCCGTTACCCCAATATCAAGTCAAATACTAAAAGCTTATCTTGTTTGACACAGGTCTCACTTTTTGGTGCATAATAACTAGACTCTTTCAAATTTTGTTGTATAATAAATCAATAGGATAATTAATCGTTTCCTATATTACGCAATTTTTTTAATGTGAACATTTCATAATGTTATACAACATTATATATACACTGTTATATTTATTTCCCATATTATAAATTTTCTTCAATTGTCACTAACCTTTATAACACATTTCCTCATGTCAATATATATATACGTAACACCCCAACCCCCGTATCATTAAGCATTGGACGCGTCCACCATTTTTTTCTTGACAGTGGACTAAACCAAACGGCAGGCCGGGCCGGTGTTACATTACAAGCGACGCACACTTGACTTTCTATTTCAGTCATTTCATGCCTTGATCGTATTTAAT
>JAJIYU010003904.1:0-25514 GCA_030144865.1 Tinospora cordifolia
AAAAAAAACTGCCATTGTTGTGGTGGTGTGCAGGATTTGCCCGGCAATGGCCTCAAATCATAGACAAAACATTCTTCCATTATTAATAACTGCCATACACTTTCAGTTGGGCCCATATAAGCCTTCTTTTTCAATATAACTGCTTCGTTTTTTAGTGCATTTTGAAGAAACTTTGCTATGTGCTTTTTTTTTTTTTCAAGAATTAATTTTGGATGTAATTATTACATTTACATGAAGGTAAATTTAATTTCAACATATTTGACACTGTATCAACATTTCGCCTTTAGACAGATATTTTGTAAGTGATATTTATGTGGTAATTAAATATTAATAATAGAAAATATTTACTAATAAATCTTTTTTTAAACTAAGTTATTATCGACATATCTCGATATATCAATGTTTACAAAAAATTATTTAGTATGCATAATTACATTATTATGTTAAAGCATTTAAGATTAAAGAAATTCTACACATTGATCAATTCAATTTAGTTTATTATCGGCTATAAATTCTGTAATTTGCAAATCAAATCGGGTCGAACCGGCCAATCTATAAGACCTTTAAACTTAACCTACACCAAATAGATGAGGACAATATCTTTTTCTTTAACTCTTTACTTACATAATAATGCATTATTTAATAGTAATAACTGTTGGGTCAGCTGATTGCATTGAATTGACCTACTATAAGTGGTTTTCTAGTGACGAAAGGTAAAATTTCAAAGAGGTGAATATTCAAATTTTCCTGTTGTTGGAATAAAAACTCTGCTCTAAACTTTATTTCTTTCTACTGAATTGAATTCATATTAAATCATTTAAGGCCTATTTATAGATACATTTGGACACATTTCTAAACTCTAAAGACTTCTAAACTAACTGGTAATCTCAATCAGAGATTAACTCGAACTAGCTTGTTGAATATTATCCAAACTCCTAACAATATTAATTTGATTCAAACTAAAATATTAGTATCAAGTAATCTAGATTACAATTCTAGTACTATTACAATTCTAGCACTATTACAATTGGTGCAAAGTTAGCTTTGATGGGCTTGCGGGTGAGGTTATATTGGTAAAGGTATTAGTCAGCTTTTGCGTAAAAAAAAAAAAATCTGTGTTTGTTTAGGGTCCAAAGTCTTATTTATTGCAGCTTAAAAGAACAAAATTCTAAAGTGAACTTAGATAACTTAAAATATGATACCTACCAATATCAGTAGAACGCCGGATGGCAAAACTCAACAAGAAAAAGGAAGAAAATGTGTGGAAATGCTGGGAACTTGGTAACTTTTTGAACGTTGAAAGCGTGCTGAATGGATTAGACGGAGACTTCGTTTTTGAACTCCAAGGGCGTTCTTGTCATTTCAGGAAAAGCTGACGTTTTTGACTTGACTGTCTTTGGTTTTTATTTATTTATTTTTTTAAAAAAGGTCTTTTGCGGTTAATTTCTTCGGTAGGCTGTACTGTACAGCGTCGACCCGCAACCGCCGGTAACGATTCCACTAGCCCTTGTGTCGGTGGACGCGGTGACCGATTATCATGGGTTTCCCGCGAGAAATGCCCGGTAAATTAAAAGGACAAAGGAGATTAAAAAGTTTTTTCTTTCTTTTCGTTTTCTCTCTTTTTTGTTTCTAAAAAAAAAAAAAAATCTTTTTTACAGTTATATTTATTATTCTGGATCAGAAATTGAATTTTGGTGGAGTGGTTGGCGAGATGATCTTTGGCGGCAAATTCGTTTTGAAAGGTCATGAATGAGAAATAGCAAGAAAGCACAAATATTAGGTGAATTCTGTTGATGGGTTTTTTTTTTTTTTTAAATTAATAGACGAATGGATAAAATAAAATATGATGGTTGTTAGGCTTGTTTGATTGAGAAGTTCCGTGTGTGTTTGAGATTTGCACAGGTTGTTAGTTTAATTGGTTGTATTTCAAATACTATTACGATTCCAGAGTTCAGAATACCGATTTTGAAGGAGAAAGAGATATGGAAGTAGTTGCAGGAAAAAATCGTAGTAGGAAGATTCTGAGATTGTGAAACACAGAGTCGGTAAAAGAGGAGAAAAAAAAAATGGTAGTTGCAGATGAAAAATTTGCAGATAAGAATGGTTTGGAAGAGAAGAACAGTAGCAAAGAGAGGCAGAAGAAGGAGAAGAAGAAGAAGCGTTTAATGGTTGGGATCCGAATTGACAAGAAGGATCAATTGTTGCTTACTTGGGCACTTGTCAAAATTGCAGAACCAGGAGATAGAGTAGTTGCAGTGCATGTTTGTCGTGGTTCTAGTAAAAATGGTACTTAATTTTCCTTCTGATGATCTTAATTAGTTTTTTTTTTATAAGCTTTTTAAACAAATGTTCAAGATCAATCAATCCTTGCAGAACTCCCCTCTGACGATAGTAAGAATTTGGATGGATTTTTGGATGTTTATAAAGGGCTATGCAATGCAAAGCAGGTGCGTGGTTTCCTACTTCAGTCAATCATTTAAAAAAAAGGGCATGTGTTCTTCTAAGTCTGATTTTCTGTAATTGGTTATTAGCTTGATCTTGCAGGAAAGGTCTCTATTGGAAGTTCTGTTCGTAAGGTTTTGGTGCGAGAGGCAAAGCTCTGTGATGCCATGGTAGTGGTTGTGGGAATCAGCAAGAAACATACACTTGGGTAAGTGGTCTTAAGAACGAAAATAACACTTAATTATTCCCTTTCCTTTTCTTCCTAGAATTGATCTACAATAGGTAAATCTGAGAAGGAATATGCCCACAAAGGAGAAACGATATCTGAATTGAAAAATCTGTTTCAGGAGTTGGGTTTCAGTCGCCAAGTATTGTGCCAAGAAGCTTCCACCAACTACGGTGGTACTAGCTCTCCATGATGGCAACGTCGCCTTTAACTATGGTTTCAGGAATCAGACACCAGGTAAATTTGTTACTCTAGAAGAATTTTGAAGAAGACCGTTCCAGCATGCTAATTTGTTTGCTCTTGTGGGAAAAAATACACAGGCAATTCAAGTTTGGATGTTAAACGACCTCTTGAGAATAATCATTCTAGTCCTCAAGTAGTTCAAGTTTCTGAGAATGGATCGAGAGATGATGAGAATGATTCAGAGTATGACACGTTGAGTTTAGCTTCTGAATACAAGGAGGAAATTTCTCCGTGCTCAGTTTCAGGATGTGGAAGCACAAGAGACGATAGTATTGATATTGCTCATGAAAACAAGGATGAAGCTTCTTCATCAGATTCATTTGCTGAGCTTATGAAAGAGCTACCAGGACCAACTCCTGGTTGGCCTCTACTCAAGAAAGCAAACACCATGAGCCCAGACACTCTTAAAGCATCAGACGCCAGAAATATGTCCGTGGTTCAGTGGGCGATGAGCCTACCAAAGAGAATTCAATCAGTGGATCCTGAAAACCAGAACGATTTGTGTTCAGATATAAAAGGAACTCTTTTGGAACGCCATTTTGATTCTGGAGATAAAATCAGTAGGAGCTGCTCATGGGGGCAGCTACCTCAGGAGTTGGCAACTCTACTTCAAACAAACTCGTCTGGTTGCCGGTGGTTCAGCCACAAGGAGCTCAGGAATGCAACCTCTCAGTTCTCTTCAGGTGACATACATATATAGCTTTACTTGCTTATGACCTCTGTTAAGTCTTTTTCATTCATTTTCTTCCTTGATTCCTTTATTTGGTACCTAACTGTTCTAGCTCTTCTTCAACAGATAATCTGATTGGGAAGGGGGGGTGTAGCCGAGTATACAAAGGTTGTCTTCCTGGTGGGAAGCAGGTGGCTGCGAAGATTCTGAAAGTGACCAAAGAAGCATGGAATGACTTCCTTTTGGAAATTGACATCATTTCTTCCTTGAAACACAAGTGCATTGTACCTCTAGTTGGAATATGTCTTGAGGAATATGATATTATCTTAGTGTATGATTTCTTGTCAAGAGGAAGTTTAGAAGATAATCTTCATGGTAAATCTTCAGCAATCCTTAGTTTGACTGATTTTAGTGAGGGTCCTTTAATGCAACTTTATTTATATCTGAAATGCAGGCAATAGAGAAAAATGTGTATTATCATGGGAGATGAGATTCAATGTGGCTATTGGACTTGCAGAGGCCATAAATTACCTGCACAAGGAATGCCCTAGGCCCGTGATACACAGAGATATAAAGTCTTCAAATATTCTTCTCTCCAATGAATTTAAACCACAGGTATGAGAAAAATTACTAGTTAAAACAACCAGAGATACTCTAAAGGTCAAGACAGATAGAACTCTGTATTGCAGAGGTTCTTTTTTTTTTAAATTTATTTATTTATTATTATTTTTTTGTATGTGACAGCTTTCTGATTTTGGCCTTGCTATGTGGGCACCAAGTTCAAATTATGAGACACAGAGCGATGTAGTTGGGACTTTTGGGTACCTTGCTCCAGAGTATTTTATGTATGGGAAAGTTAGTGATAAGCTAGATGTGTACTCCTTTGGTGTGGTTCTTCTTGAACTGTTATCTGGTAGAAAACCAATCAGCAATGAGACTCCAAAGGGCCAAGAGAGTTTAGTTATGTGGGTAAGCATCCATCCTTTATAAACTGAAATATCAATTCTCATTTTTCTCAAATACCTTCCCAAGCTTAAGTAAATGAATTTCAAACAGGCAAAACCAATACTAGAAGGTGGAGACATAATGAGTATATTAGACCCAAGTTTGGATGGAAAATTTGATGAAGTCCAAGTGAGGAGAATGGTTCTGGCAGCAACACTTTGTATTACCAGGATAGCACATCTTCGACCTCAAATAAGTGAGGTAAGTAACTACTCTTATTTGCTTGGTTTGGTGATGGTCTGAAGCTCACTGAGAGTTCTAAATTCTAATGTTGAATGGTTCAGATATTAAAGCTTCTACTAGGGAAGAAGGATGTTGAAGAATGGATGAACAAGTGTGTGATCGATCGAAATTATGAAGAACAAGATGGTGATGAAGCATATCCAGATTCTAATGCTGGATCATATCTAGATCTTGCTTTGCTTGATGTGGATGATAATACCACATCATTCAGCAGTGTTGAGCAAAACAGTCACCACACCTTAGAGGACTACCTTAAGGGAAGATGGAGCCGGTCATCAAGCTTCAACTAGGCATCTCTCTCTCTCTCTCTCTCTCTCTCTCTCTCTCTCTCTCTCTCTCTCTCTCTCTCTCTCTCTCTCTCTTTCTCACCTGAAACAAGGGCAAGTCTTTTGACAACTCCAGAAGTGGAAAACACAGCGCTCGGGTGCAAAGGATGGCAGAAGAAATCCAACACAAACCCAAATTTAGGTGGTTTGTGTTACTCACATGCCAGTTAAAAATTGAAAATAAGTATATGATCTTGTGTATGGATATTAATGTACAGATCAAAGGGTACCAAAAGTCCTTTGATTTTCCAATCATGTGGCAATAGTGAAATGTTGTTGATAACCAATGTTTTCATACAAACTCCATTGTACTTAACATGTACGAGTTATTCACAAGCAAGATTTCTAAGTAAAGCTCCTCAAATATATCCAACACAAGCAATGCTACAGAGGCAAATGGGATTCCATAAGATAAAAAAATGATCAAATAAAAAGAATTTCTTTCAATTTGAGATTGAAAATGCATTTCAGAATACATCAATAAATTGAATAAATGAGCACTTATTCAAATGTCTAACATTTAATTTTTCTTACTATACAGAAAAATGAGCAGCAGACACTTTCATAATTTCTTTAAATGCATAACATGAAACGCAATTATAAAAAAGCCAAACATCATTTTTTTCCCCTCTTTTTCCTCAGTTGATCGAATTCAGAACAGAACAGTAAATGGCAATGCATAGATATCACAATCAGGTAAGTACCGTGCACAATGCCAAAGACTGGAGCTTCCATGAAAAGATGCGTAGTCACAAGTTTTAACTTTCTTTGATCTTTGCTTTTGACTCTGTTTCATCCCAAACAGCCACTCCAAATCATCACAATCCTGCTCCCAAATTTGCAACTTTGCCGGCTTCCAGCTTTCAATTTGATCTCTGAGCAGCAACCATTCGTCACCTTTCTTCTTGTCACCACTACATTCTCCACATTCTGCTTCTTCCTCTTCTTCTTGCTCAGTAATCTCACTTCTCTCAGAATCTTCCATTTCACCATCTTGTCTCCTCAAATACTCCCCCTTCTTCCTCTCACCTCCGCGCCTCATTCCACAACAACGGTAGGATCGCTTCTTCTCCAATTTCCGTTTTCTTTTATATCTCTTTTTCGCTTCCCTTCTCATCTGAAGCATCAGAAGCAGCACGTCAGAAATTTGGAAACACTGGTCAAACAAAACTATCTAACACACGCATACGGATTCTAAAACAACGAACCTTTCGATACCAGTGAATCAGGGAATCGCCGGTGAGGCCATTTTTGTCGTATCCGGGAGGAGGGAACGAAGAGCACCGAGACATTTGGTGACGGTGGCAGCAAAAATCCTGCACCAGTACTGTAGTAGCAGTAGTGTTGGTAGTAGCAATATCGTTAATCTTTTGAAGATCTTCGGAAAAAATTTGAATTAGCAGCAGGCTTGGCAGCGTGTGACCAAGATCAAGAACGCGAAAGAATCGTGAGCAGATACGCAAAGCAAAAACAAAAACCCCTTTTGTTACCAACCTAACTTCCGCCCAATTCATAATCGAAAGAATCGCTTCCCGCGATCAACCATTAGAAATTTCGAACTTAGAAGCTAAAAGTTCTGCCCGATCCTGCTAAGATCATCGAACTGAAAAATAACAAATCCTATGATTGCAATAGATATTATTCTCGTTTTTCTTTCGAATAAAATCTAGGAAAACGAAATAGGAAACATAAGTTGGTTTTTATTTTTTCAAAAAAAAAAAAAATTATTGGCGCGCTTTGCGTGGTAAAGTTAGTACGGTGAGACACGTGGCGGAAGGGACTGCGTACGCGCGCGAGTTCGCTTGTCGTGCTGGACTTGGCGCCGTCGGTAGCACGGTCCTCCCTTGCCATTTTCAAGTTTACAGATGATTATTACACTATTGAAGAGGATGAGAATTTTTAGTCTAATTCTATATTTGATTATAATAAGATAAAATATAATATTTATTTAAATTCACATAAATTTACTCAAAATAATAAAATTAATTTTTATTTAATTTAATATTATTCTATTTTATTCTTTAAAAATAATCTTATTCTATTCTGTATATTAAAACGAATCCTTATTTAATTTGACATCCACATATATGAATTTACTATATTTTATTTTATATTTTATAGCATGTTCAAATATTTTACTTAAAAATAACTTAGATTTCTAGGTTTAATAGAATTCAACACCCACTCATAGCACACAAATGCATATGTCTATATTTTTATGATTATATATAATATAACTTTATATTCGTTTGGAACATACTTCATTATTTAGAAAGAAAACACTCTTTCTCTAAACAAGAAGCCTCGCCTTTGTAAAATACCCAAAATGATCCAATTTTTTTTAATCAATATTAAAAGTTAATGCAAGTTATTATTATTATTATTATTATTATTCTCTAATAAGTATTATTTGTTCGGTAACTCTTGTGTCATTTAAAAAATAAGAAGGGTAATTAAAAACACTCTTGAATGTTTTATTAATTTTTTATACTAAGTAAATTAGAAGTTGAACTTCTATAAGAATAAGGAAAAAAATGATCTATTTTAATAGAATTTAAAATGTAATTCTATTATTGGCATTAGCTGATAAAATGGACATATAATGTATCTCTATCAATAAGAACATTGCATTAAAATAATCTCATTTTAAGTTTTAGCACACATACGAAACAAAAGTTTTTTAGCAAAGTAAGCATGTAAGAAATAATTATTAATTATAAATATATATTACATTTGCTTCAAATGTAAACACAGCAATAACAGCGCTATATAAACAATGGTTGAAATTATAATATTTAAATTACAAAAAAATATTCCCTATTTTCCTTTAATATTGATATTTATAGACTTTTATTTTGTTTTACACTATTTGAAGTTAAAAAAAAAATGAAATATTAATCTGTTTTTTTTTCTCAAAATTTACCTTTCTCTCTTTTTGTCTCTGTTGCTACTATATATGTTAATTATTATTTTTTTGTTTATTTAAAAGTTTATACTCGATACGTGTAAGTTTCAAATGGGAATATTTTAGTCTAATTAGTCCATCTTGTAATAATAAATAATCATACTCAATAGATTTTTAAAATTTTATGTCAATGCCTTAAACGTCTAGTTTTTAAAAGGCAAAAAAGATAATATTAACCAATTAAATTAAACAATTAAATTATTTAAATGAATGGTTGATCTTATAATAGTCAATTCTATACATGAATGTATTAACTAAATTCCATACATGCATAAATTATACATGTGCATTAACCTCGCTCTGATTTCTCTGACTAAAAAAAGAGCTTTAATCCAAATATAATTATATTAATAATTATCCAACTCTTAATAAAATACAAGGAACCTAGCAATAAATGCAATATTTTCATCACACAATCATCGTGATAAGTTATAATTATCTCAAAGATCAACTGAAAGTATATATATATATATAATAATAAAAATAATAATAAATAAGATAAAAGAATCCCAAGAAACTCTATGGAATAAATTAATTAAAAAACTCCCAACCCATAGTCTTATAGTTTCCACAATGAGCTCAATTAGAACTCTTCGCTTGATCATCGTAAGCTGTTTGTTGCACCAGTATCTCCTGAATCACAAGCCTCCGAGCTCTATTAATGGTGAGAAAACACAAGTAAACATGTTCTTCAAGCTCATTTAACTGATCTAAGAAGCTAGACTCGTGCGTTTCAAACTCCTTCACCACCTCCTTCAACATCTGCCTCCTCCGATTCCTTAAACCCAACCCAGCAATGCTCTTCAGATGCTCAATCTCATCTCTCAATCTCATCACGAGCCGATCCATCGTTCCGAAATCTTGATTCAGTATAAATACTCCCCTCGCCGCCGTATCAAGCTGCGCGCCAAGCCTTGTCAGATTTCTTCTATTTTTAAGCCCTAATGATGATCTTCTGATGCATATCAGCGGGATATTGCAAAGAGTCGTCAGAAACCCTGGAGCTGCAGCTATAACGCCGACCAAACCGTGCGCACCTAGCGCCAATGTCGCCGCTGCAAGTGCACCACACGCAACTATCAACAACGTTTTCCAAGTTTTATCACAGAAACGGATTAATCTCAATCTCCTAGCAATGCCTTTACGTTTCATATTTAACCGATCAAGCATCAATACGCATTGGTTTCGAAGTGTGTTGAGTTGTAGAAGATTGGAGTTCGAAAGCGGATTTTCAAGCTTCGCAAACAAAGCAAGTTTACTGAATATAATCCGGCATTGATCATTGGTGCAATTACTACTGCATTCATTACTGGATGACGAGGACGACGATGAATCTGGTAGATTTGTGGTCAATCTAATAATATTCTGGATGATTCGGTAATCCGCTCGAGTTCTGTCGATGCTTTGAAGGAGATTTCCGCAGATCCTGCATGCTTCTAGGTTTCCATTGAAGAAGTCGATTAGAAGGCGATGTAGATCTGAGGTTTTTAGCATATCGGTTAGAATATCTTGTCGAGGTTCCAGCAAGTGCTCAGAGATTTGAGTGTAGCAAGGAAGAAGTAGAGGTGATAAATTAGAGGAACGTCTCTCTAATATGGCTGTTGATGAAGATCTGTTCTGCTGTCCATGAACCTTGTCCCATATGTCTGTAAATGACTTTGTTCTCAAGGCATTCAGGTACTCCTCGTTCACATTTAACTTGCTCTGCACGACGTCTAATCGCTCTCTCGAAGTAGATTTACCTAATGAAGGAAAACGAAATTTACAAATCCAGAAATTGCACCTTTCGAACGATCATCCGAAGATCAAAATCGCAAAAACAATAACAAATTAACAAAAAAATTAATACGGAAATCAACCAGAAATCGGAAAAATCAAAGCAAATTTCAAACGGGAAGGCTAATTTTGATTAAGCTTTTGAATCGTTTGAATACTCACCCCTTCCTGAAATTAGAAATGATTTCAACTTAACGCTCGACATTGTTTCCAAGTTTAGCACATCAGAATACCGGAAAACGAAGCTGCAGATTTAGCAACACAAGAACCCTAACTGTCCGTATATATAATAGAAACCGACTTAGTCTTCTGCGATTGGGAAATTTCGATTGTTGGTGAAATGAAATGTCCAAGAAATTGAAGATCTGTTACGAACCACTCGTTTTAATTTATATGGAAATCACAAGATAGACATTGGTGAGGAGTTTAATTGAGGAGACGAAGCAGTTGCTGCTTTTCGTTGAGTGGGATTGAAGAATTTTTCTTGCTTTCACTCAATCACCTTTCTCTAGTGTTTAAGAAGCCCACACGAGTTATTGGCTGGGAAGGCTGATGAAGTGTTGGACACTTGGCAGCTGGATATCGTGTGGACCCTTGAGTTTTGTAGTGTACCAGGGGGCAGAGAAGATCCTGTGGGAGAAATCTAGCCTTCCACGTGTCTAAGAGAGGTCATACATAAAAGTTTCGTGGGTCCTGATTAAATGATAGGTGGCGATGAGTCATGATCATCATCGTCTCCTTATGGGAAAGCTTGCAGTGAAGGCCCGTTCGGCCGATTTGGGGATGTAGATGCCTAGAAAGAGAAGGCGAAAACGCTTTCTTCCTACAACAAATTAGTTGTACTTTCTTTGAGACGAATCTAGTTTTCCCGAAGAAAGGCAATTCAATGCATCAAAATTCCAGATTAGTGTTGCCAAAAGTGGACATAAATAATCATGTAAGAAAGCTTAAAGATCAATAACAAAAAATTGTTATAAAATAAAATAAAAAAAAACTATTAGAAAATAAAAGAAAAACTAGTATAAGACAAACTTAAGAAAATAAAAATAGAAAGTCCTTTTCATTCACTTGATAATAGGTTGAATTTCAACCTTGTTACATCCTTTACAATATAAACACCTCTTTGTATATGCTTTCGGTCATAATAGGTGATAAATACCATTTATAATAATATAAAGACCCTGTATGTTATACAAAAATGGTAGACCATAAACCTATTATAATTTAAGAGTTAGAAAATATTAAATGGTGAGTGATTACAAAGACATTCAAGATAATTATTTATAACAAAAATAATAAAAAAAGTGTAACAATAATCATACGTTCTAGAAAAAAATGTTTAACACGTTTTAGTAAGAAAAGTAAAAAAAAAAAAAATTTTATAACATCTACATTTACTAACTAATCAAAATTATAAAAGTATAGCAATAATAAAAATGTAACTGCAGCAATTACTTTATCCCGTGCTGTGATTTGTATTGGAAAATAGAAGACAAACTACTATTAGGTTAATAAAATGTTTATTGAGATTGAGGGCAAATGACCGCATAGCGCAGTGGATTAGCGCGTTTGACTTCGGATCAAAAGGTCGTGGGTTCGACTCCCACTGTGGTCGATTGCCTTTTTATGCATGCATATACCCACCCAATTGGATACCTTTTTTAAGAAAAATAAAAAAAAATTCTTACGAGTAATCTGCTTCTTTTCATTTGAACCTTGGGAGCCATTACCCAAACGATAAGTTTCTGTACACAAGTCAGACATTGACACCCATCAGCCATTGTTGTTGTCCAATTTTCTACGATAGGCTCTACTTAAAATACTTATTATTCTTTTATATTGCAACACCAAAAGAAACAAAACATTAAGTTAATGTACTTGGGTTGCAAATTTTACATAACCTAAAATTTTAAAAAGAAATAAGTTGGCTTAAAAAAACATTACAAACATTCAAGGGCAAAAATGGTAAAGTAATTCAATTTATATATTTATTTGCACACTTCACCCTAAGGTTTATCTCTGAAAACTTAATAAACTCTAATAGAAAACATAAAGGCAAAACATTAAATTAATGTATGTACTACAAAAGGGCAATATAGTATATTCATGTTTGAGAATAAATTAATCACTCATTTGCAAGGGCAAATTGGTAAACTAGATTGTAGACAAATTAGTAATTTCACTTGTTTGTAATAATCTAGACAGATCAAGGACAAAATAGAAACTTGGATTTTTCTGCCTACTGGAGCAGTGGAGCCTAGGGTTATTAAGAAAAATATTTTAGTTAACTCCTTGAATAAAAGAGCATCGGTGAAAAAAAAAGGTTTGTGTTATGAAATAAAAAAAAATTACTAAAAGATATCAAGAAATTACTAGAAGACAAACTTGAGAAAATAAAAAATAGAGAGAGTTTTTTATTTTTTCGATAATATGTTAAATTTTAACTTTGGTACACTATTTACAATGTGAACACCTCTTTATATAGGCTCTTAGTCATAATGGGTGATAAGTACTATTTACAGCATATAAATGTAATGGTTACAATAATATAAATGTCCTATAGGTTACACAAAAATGGTAGACTATAAACCTATTATAATTTAGGGGTCAGAAAATATTAAATAATGAGTGATTACAAAAGCATTCAAGATAATTATTTATAACAGTTTGGTAGTAATGAAGTGATCATTATAGCCAAATTAATGTTAGATTGATTCTTTAAGCTTTTTTTTTTTTTTTTGGTGTAGTAATACAAGTGGTGTGTTGGTTGGTTGATCCACTCAAAAACTATAAAAATATATTTAATATAAAAATATGCTACGAAAATGCTGACAAAATTTATAATAATTATTACGGGTTAAATTGATTGTTTTGTTTATATTATAATATTGTAACAAATCGTTCAATAAATGTATTTACGTTTGTATGAATTGTGAAAATTTTAAAAAAGGCCCACTGATCTTTTAGCCCGTCCTTTCATTTTTCTTAGGAAATTAAATACGTTGCGTGCAGAATTCTTGCCGGCTGAAAGATGGAGATTAAATGTCGAAGATGGCACATGAACATGTTCAAAACTTATTCACATATTTTAATTTTATGTATTTATGTCTTAATTTATGTTGTTAACGAGACGATTTCTCTTTCGACATGATTTTTGTTTGATTTCAAAAGCATTTTCCCTTTAATTCTGTAAGTTCTGCTTTTTAGATTATATATATATTCTCCAGCAAAAAAAAAAAAAAAAAGAGAGGAAAAAAAAAATCCAGAAACTAAAAAAGGCCAAGCTTTGCATCTCCAGCAGCCATTTAGGGAGGAAATCATCCCAGAGAAAGTCACCTGCTGATGGCATGCAGGGGAGAGACCCGCCAACCTATGCGCAATCTGATTTTCATCTCTGGGAACGTAAGCAATTTGGAGAGTGAAATTACTAGACTACATGACCTGCTAGAACATGCATGATCATTACAACCAAGAAGAATATGACAACCGTAAACGCCCTTAGCTTTTTTTTTTTTTTTTAAATGGTTGAGAGTTCTTTTGTCAAAGTAGCCTCTAAAATATAAAGTATATATGTATCTTAACTGATCAAGATTATATATTTATATATAATAAAAATCATAAATTCTTTTAAAGTATAGTGGGGCAAGCCAGGTCAATTTTGGGTGTCAAACATGTATAAATTACTCAAGCCTTCTTGATTTTTATTTAAAACTTAACCAGTTGATTAAGGTTGGCCCAAGGTTTTAACCGGATAGTTAAATGACCATTCCTACAATGGGATGGGTTAAATGCCCACTCACTACACGAGGATGGTTTGGAACAGAAGAAGTTACAAAATTGTCAGATTTTAAAAAATATTATCATAATATTTAAAGATATTTCAAATCTTTTGTATTTGTCATATTTTAGTTAATATTTACTAAAATACCAGGTTTTTATTTTATAGTGTGTATTTGGTTATTCTTTCAGTTTAAAATTTATTTTTTCTATTTCCATTCTTCCTTGTCATAAGCTTCACATGCAGCCATGTTGCACAACAACAAGAGAAGAAGAAGATACAATAGTAGAGGAGTGTCAGCTGTTGAAACATGCAGAGAAGAAGCAGCAAAGCCATCATGTGCAACAAGAACAATAAGCAAAGCTGAGATGCTGGCGACAACAAGATGGGAAGAATGAGAACTAATGTCAGGGTCTGTTATGATGGTGAAGAAGGCGAAATGCATTTTTAGGATTTTCTTTAAAGTTTTGTGTTTGGATCACGGTTATGGAGCCATTATTGCCATTACTGCAAAGTTGAGGAAGACAAAATAGATCTATGATTTCAAATGAGAAGTAGATAACATATAAGATTTTTAAAAGTGCATTGCAAAAGATTGATAATTTAAGAGTCAATTTTCAGTTGACTGTTAGAGTGTGACACAACAAAAGAAAATAATTATATATTATTTGTATTCGTATATATATAAGAAATATATATGTAAATTATTACTTATAAAATATAATATTTTTAATATTTTATAGTTATCATATATGTATGTATGTATGTATGTATGTATATACTATCAGATCATATTATTATAGTTAGTTAACCCTCATTAGTTAGTTAAGTATGATTAGTTTTTGATTAAGCTAGTTAGTTTTTAAAGAAGTTTGTTTTAATAGCGACGGTAGTTGTAACTGTAACTGATTAAGAACAACCTCTAGTATATATAGCTAAGGTTGTTGTAATGAAAATTAATGGGAAGTTTGTAATTTTTCTCTATTTTTTGATATGGTATCAAAGCTTTTCTCTACTGTCTCTATTCTTCTTGTTCGTGATTCATGACTCCATCACAAGTTGAGTCATCATTAATGGCATAAATGCTATTGATGCTCAATAGACCTGAAAATAGTCCTTACTATCTTCATCCCAATGAAAATCCTTCTTTGATTCTTGTTTCACTGGTTCTTACTGGATCAGATTATCAATCCTGGTATAGATACATGAGAATTGCTTTGCTATCAAAGAATAACCTAAAATTTGTTGATGGAAGCATTTTTGTTCCTGCAAGGGATGATTAAAACTATTCAAACCTGGGAAAGATGCAATATGATGGTGTATTCTTGATTCATTCGATCTATTTTTGATTCAATTGTAAAAAGCATTTTGTGGATTGACAATGCTACTAATGTATAAAAAGATCTTTATGATCGATTCTCGCGAGGAGATGACATACGAATAGCTGATTTGCAATAAAAGAACTCGAATTTCAAGCAAAGTTCAATGTCTGTAAGAGAGTATTTTACACAATTGAAGATTCTTGGGGATGATAAACCACTTTGAGACCAATACCAAATTGTATTTGCATTCCTCAATGAACTTGTTTTGCTCTCAAAACTGTGAAGAAACGTTATAAAGAAGATTACTCCATTAGATTCTTGAAAGGTTTAACTAGAAATTTCGCCATAGTAAGATCTCAGGTATTGTTAATGGATCCAATGCCTAATATCAATAAACTTTTCTCACTAGTTCTGCAACATGAAAAACAATGCAGTCAAACAATTTCAAAATCAATTGAACTTGTTGTATTTGTTACTTAATCTTCAAATCAGTCTTTCAAGAAGCCTAATACTAGTTTTAATTAAGGATCACGCAAGCCTCAAAACAATGGTTCCAAACCAATTTGCTATTTCTGCAATTTCACTGGTCACACCACTGATGTCTGTTACAAAAAGCATGGCTATCCACTAGGTTACAAACATAAACGCAAGTATGTGAATGCTCAAGCAAATCAAGTATCTACTGGTGTTGATAATCTTGAAACTGTTGTTAATGATCCTGATGGCTTTTTTCAATCAACTGCTTCTTCATCTGTTCGTGTTATTATTGAAGAGCAATATCAACAACTTCTTTCTTTGTTGCAACAAGCAAATGTTTCAAACATAGCAAGCAATGATTCTCAAGTCAATCAAGTGACAACAAACTTCTCTTCGCTTGCAGATGATCCACGTATAAATAAATCTTCCGCTACTAATTTTTTTACTGCTTTATAATAATCATAAGAACTTATGGATCTTGGATACTGGAACATCTGATCACATTGTTCGTAATATTACCTTGTTTGAGAAATAGAAACCAATTTCAAATGCACAAGTTTCTTTGCCTAATAACCAAAGAATTTCAATTACACATACTGAAACTGTCGTATTTTCTAAAAATTTCATACTTCATGATGTTCTTTATGTGCCTCATTTTTCTTCCAATCTAATTTTTACTAGCAAATTAACATCTAAATATCCTTACTCAATTCTTTTCTATCATAATCTTTGTTTAAAAAATGCAAGATCTTCACACTTCAACGATGATTGGATTAGCAAAGATGATCAATGGATTGTATCACCTTGTTTGTCCTTCATTTTGCAATGCCAAATTTAATAATTCTTTTTCAGATTCTTCAATTTCTGTTTGTACTCAAAAGAAGCCAAATGAAAGTAATCTTTAAATTAGTTGGTTGATTGTTTCACTAAGTCATTACCTTTTTCAACTTTTTCGTCTTCTATTTTCAAGTTGGGCATTTGTAATATATATATGCTCTAGCTTGAGGGGGGCTATCAGATCATATTATTATAGTTCGTTAACTGTTATTAGTTAATTAACTATGATTAATTTTTTATTAAGCTGGTTAGTTTACAGAGAAGTTTGTTTTAACAGTGACAGTGGTTGTAACTGTAACTGATTCAAAACAACCTCTAGTATATATAACTAAGGCTGCTGTAATGAAAATTAATGGAAAGTCTGTAATTTTTCTTTCCAAACTCTGTTTTATGATATATAAACTATTTACTATTTTCAAAAAAATGATATTTATGTAATATTTACTATTTTTCTCCATGGAAATGATCTCCAATAACTAAATAGTCTAGCATTCAAGAAAGCTAAACCACCTTGGAATGTCGTCATAATGTCTGGACGTTCATGTTTAATTGCACTCCACCGTCTTTATCAGTTTGCTCCATGCTCACCCTTGGCTTGCTCAAAGGAGGAATTAATGAGAAACTAAGACTCGAAATTCCCAGACTTTCCCCAAAGAGATAAAACCTTTCGTCCTAGTAAGTTGACGGGCATATATACATACGAGAATGATAAAACAGCTTCAATTCATGAAAAAAAAAAAAAAAAAATTGTTCAGATCGGCGTTTAAGCTTCATCTTAACTGCATCGACTACTGGACTTGGGTCTGTAACGCACTTTCAATTATGGACTTCGAACAGCTTAAAGATTGGTTAAACATGGATGAGGAAATCCCGAGCGACTTCAATGAAATTTGGAAGGATACTCATGCCTGTACTCACATCCACAGCTGCAACACATCCGGCCCGGATTTCTCCCATGCCCACACTTGTTTTCATGCCCACACAGACATCCGCCACGACCCATCTCATGAACCGACTGCAACTGATCATGATTTTATTCACGCCGCACCGACTGCAACTGATCATGATTTTACTCACACCGCCGAACCGAATGACAATAAATCGGGAAAGCAGCCATCGCGTAATCGGGAAGCAGTGAAGAGGTACCGCGACAAGAAGAAGGCCAAGGCCGCTTCTTTAGAGGAAGAAGTTGTTCAGTTGAGGGAAGAGAATCAGCAGTTAAAGAAGAGGTTGTGGGAGCTGGCAGTGCATGAAGCTAGGACAGAGAGGCTTACACGTTTGCTTGTGGACATTAGGGGAAGAATTGAAGGGGAAATTGGATCTTTTCCACATCTGAGACCTGAAAATAGGGCAGATGTGATTGCGGGCATGGTGCAACCGGATTTGGGCGGAGTCTATATGATGAATTCATGCAATTTGCGCCATGATGATCTGATGATTTGCTCGCATTCTGGAGTTGGAGGCACAAGTGGGGAACCGGGACTATGAATGGACAAGGATTTGGTTTCTGTGACATGGGCAACTTTTCGTGTGGTGGAAATTACTGAAGGAATAAAGAAATTTATTTCATGTTTGTGTATAGTAATTTTTATATGTACATAGTTGTGGTTATACAAATAATTTTATATAAGAAATCTTTCCTTTATAGAATTACAGGGCTTCTTGTACAGTTATGTTCTGAATTGTGACAATGTTATACATGTATAATTGCAATTAAGAGTGATTATATGGATTATTTATGTTATTGAGGGGATTTTTGTACATTATTCTAAATTAGCTAGCTCTAAACATGCATAAAATTATAGATTGGCATTTCACTTAACACAAAACCTACACCAATTTTACTTCAAAAGCAAGATCCTATCGATCGACTAAGCTCACCTTCAAGGTTAATTACCAAGTCAACCATGCCCTATCGCTTGTCATGGGATGGGACCAACCTGTTAATGCACGTCTGATGCCACAAATCCCTGTGGCCATCATACATTTATTACTCTGACGTTTCTCCCTAGCTACTGGAGAATGTTTTGGCCACAATTAATATCATTGACTTGGTTAGATCAGCATCTGAAAGAGCCTTTGACTTAGATTGTCCTTAAAAATAAAAAGAATTACAAAATAGTCTTTCTTTGAAAATTAATGACTCAGTTGCCCCAGTTTCTTAGAAGACAAGGGAGTCAACTTGTACCATAAGGAAATTTTTTTTTTCTTTTAAGCATAGACACCTTCACAATTTTTTTTTTTAATTCTCAATGTGAAGACACCTTTAAAATTTTTTCTTTTATTTCTCAAAATAAAGGCATCTTCAGACGCCCTCACTTAAAACTAAAATAGTCTCAGATTCAGGGGCTGTTGGACAAAACTGTAGGGGTCTCTAGACAAAATCGCAGGGAATTCTAGGTAAAATTACAAAATCGTAGGGGCTCGAGGGCTTAATGCAAAATTTTTTCTTTTCAATGAAGGCATCTTTGCTAAAACAAAAAAAACCCCTTTGGTAAAGAAAGACGTCAACCTTCTTCAACCGTCTTTGCTCTTCACCAATCTTCACTCTTTACCTAGTGCAACTGTTCTTGAAATCTCTCATCATTAACATGACAGTTAAGATCTTTGAAGAAAAACAATTTGGGTTTCATGCAAGCCATTACAGTTTTGGGTTGAAGAATGGTTTTTTTGCACCAATTGCATGCTTCATTTCTTATGGGTGTTATTGATTTGCAAGTGATCCAAAAGGTATGAATATGATACCCAAGCTTTGCATCTCAGACACGACAAATCTTTGCTTTTTGGTTTTGCTTTGGCTGCTTGAATTAGCTTTAAATACTAGCATGGTTTCTAGTGTGATATTACTAGTTTGTTGAACCAAAAAAAAAAAAAAAAAAAAAAGAAGACGACAAAAGGAAAAGAAGAAGAGAAGAAAAAAAAATTCCTATCGCGCTATGTTCTCAAATGTTATGGTTTGATTATTAAATTTTGATTCTTTAGTTGAGTGCAAATATGATGATTTTCCCCTCTAATGAGCGTATGGTAGCGTTGAGGTGGCGCTCAATGGAGCGCCACTTCAGCGCTACCATACGCGCTGGACATTGAGCGCTCGGTATAGTTCGAGCGCTCAATGCCCTTTTCCTTTTTTTTTTTAAGCTACTGTGGCAGCTTGCCCATCCGCTCGGTCTGCATCGAGCGGATGGGCATTGGAGATGCCCTAACTACTAAATATACACTTAGGGTTCCCCTCTTTGATAAATATCTAGGGTTTCATGTATATTTCTTTAAAGGTTTGCTTATTGTTTGATATTGCTTGCTCTCTGCGTCTTAGAAAATAAAAATAAAAAGACTTTAACCCTCTTTCTCTGGACCAACTATTGGAGGAGCCTAAAAAACTTTTTTTTTTAAAAAAACTCAGAGTGAAGGCGTCTTTACTAAAAATGTCTTCATTTTGAGAAATTTTTTTTTTTTTATCTCAAAGTGAAGGCGCCTTCACTTTGAGAAAATAGGCAAAATTTCCTTCAGTCATTTAATTTTTTTTTTCTTGTACATGAAAGAGTTATAACTTTATTCTATATACCAAATAGACCATCACAGGTGAAAACTCTTAAACTATAGTTGTTATGTCTCCATTTGGGTTAAATTTAATTTATGATTCAAAATAAAATTTTTTTACAAGCACATTTTAAAAAAAATTAATCTTGTTTGATTGAAAAGATTTGAATAATTTTTTTACTTTTCAGTATGAAAATTATCACTTTTAAAGTTTCTATTTTTTTATCATCTTTTGTTTTTTATATCACAAATTACACGTGACCTTTTAACCTTTTTTTTTTTTTTTTTTTTTACAATTGATTAAATCATTCAATATTTTTTTTTTTATAGAAAATTAACCTAAATGCCTCTACAAAGGCTGAAAGGAAAAAAGAAAAATTTTATTTAGTCAAGAGAGATTTTTTTTTCAAGTTAAGGCGTCTTCAATCCTTCATTTAGGTTAATTTTTTTTTCACGAGTAAATATGACTTTATTGAGTCAATTTCTTTTTCTTTTTTTCAAAGTGAAGGATTGAAGACGTCTTCACTTATAACAAAAATTAAGGCGTTTTGACTTTGAGAAAAAAATAATTTCTTTTAGAATACCTTCACTTTGAAAAAAAAATAATTTCTAAACTTTTCTAATGACGCCTTTGATGAATTTTTTTTTCCAAAGTTGAAGATGCCTTCACTTTGAGAGTTCAAAAAGATTATCAAAGTGAAGACATCTTCACTGAAAATGCCTCTACTTTGAGAGTTAATTTTTTTTTTCTCAAAGTAAGATGCCTTTACTTTAATTGTTAAAAAAAAATATTCAAAGTGAAGGTGTTCAGCTTTGAGACTTAAAAAAAAAAAAAAAAATTCTCAAAGTGAAGTTGTCTTCATTGAGACGATTTAGACATAACAGCTTTCAGTTTTATTTCTTTTTTGTCATCTGCTTCTTTTTCCTTTTCTAGATTCGGTGATTCCCTAGAAAGAAAAACATTCCTCAAAGAAATAAAATATTCCCAAAATTTTAAAATAAAATTATGAGCCCAAAAGTCCCTGCGATCTTGCAATTTTGCGTAGAATTTTGCCCATAAGCCCCTGATTCTGCGATTCAAGGGTTTTTATGTTTCTTTTTCTTTTTGGTTGTCTTCTTCCTTTTCCTTTTCTTCTTCCATTCTATGATTACAAAGAAAAAAAATTCTTTTTCGTTTTCCTTTTCTTCTTTCATTCAGTAAAGACGTTTTCAGTGAAGGCGTTTTCAAAACACTTTCACATCTCACCTGCCACACAAGCTACCTACGTGGCATACATGGCATGCTAACCTTGGGCAAGGGAATCATTAATTTTAAAAGAGGAGCATTTTAGCAATTTTTTTATTTTTAAGGGCAATCAAGTCAAGGGTTCTTGTCTTAAAGCGGCCTAGTCAAGATCTTAAATGGATTGAAGAGATGCACAACGTGTTCGTCAACCCAGCCAACTCGACCAATTCGATTGATCTAAACTTTTTGAATTACTTTGGATTGAGTTACATTGGTTATTAATGTATATTGAGTTAGGTTTTAAAATATTCAATATGAAGAATTTGGGTTAAGTTGCGGGTTGAATATTTTAAAATTCAGCTATTGTAATACTCGAAATTAGAATAAAAAAAAATATTGTTCAAATATACGGTCACTATTTTGTCGGCAAACAAAACAAGATTCGGTGGTTACTGTAGCTACAGTAACAAATTATTCATCACTATTTAGTTTCGTCTTTTTCTGCCAAAAAAAAATCTATATAAACCTCCCCCCTCCCCTTCTTCTGAAAATTCATTCCAACCAAGAAATAAATAATTTATTTGCTTACTCTCTTTTCTTCTCTTGTTTTTCGGCTATTTTAGACAGCAAATATAGTAATAGGAAGGAGAAAACTCCAGTCTCTGCATAGTTGTAGTGAAGATCTATTGTTCAAGTAATTGGATGGTTCTTCTTATTAAAGCAGATATAATGACTTTGCTCTAGTCTCTTTTAATATTGGAGATGTCGTTATTCATTTCAGTACACATACGTAGTCTACTGTTCATATATATGGTACTGTTCATATATACGATATTGTTCATATATACGGTACTGTACATATGTACTGTTCATGGACAGTTATTAAATTACATTTTCAAAATATAGATCTTGAAGACTGATAAGCGAAATCTCGAAACAAGGGGTAATAACAACTCAACGATTGAGGTGGAAGTGATTACTCTACTCTCTAGTATTATTTGAATTTTAATGCTGAATATGTGATATTTACATTGTTTGAATGCCTAGAAGTATGCAAGAATATTGATTTAGTGATTTTTCTTTCTTTTTAATTTATATTACTTATGACCGAGAGAATATGTTCTATAGTTGCATCTTGTACGATCTTCTACATCAGAAATCGAAAGTCATTATTTTCATTTATGAAAATATTGATTTATGATGTCATACTAATGAAATGTTTAAATATTGATAAAATATTTATTATGCTCTGTACACAAAAATAAGATTAAATAAAGATTTTAACCACGTACCGGCGCAGGGACAGACGTCTTTCGTGTGTGTTCCATGCACAATTAGAACTGGTTGTCAGGATTGACACCAGAGTGGATTGGGTTTCAAGAATGATCCCACTTCACAGAGAAGGGTTTGAATTTCAAGATTGATCTCTCTCCCTAGATTTGGAGCACAGAGGATAATCCTTTTGATGTAATTAACAACTGTTGATAAATAAATGTTTGAAACGCTTAATGAATGATAAGTGTTTGTATGTTCAGTATTTGATTTAAATAATGTTATTGATGTACTATGTATGATCCACTGGGCTCTTGAGCTCACCCACTCACTCTTTTTCAGGTATCTATTGAAGACGTTGTTTTGGCACATGAATGTAAAAAAAATAAATTAATAAACTTTAATTGTTATTTTCAATTGTAGGGCTTGTGACCTACTATATTTGACCATGTCAGATGTTGGTCATTAGGCCAGATAGTATTTGTATTATCAAAAGTTGGCTGTGGGGCCCACAAGATTGATCATAAATTAATATCTTCAATTATTATGTAATTCCAAGATTATTGTTGTTCTGTTTCTAAACATCTGTATTTATACTTTATTTTGTACCTTGAGATATAATCTGGTGAAACTAACAGATGTGATAAATGATATAGAAAAAAAGTACTATCTCCAATTCTCAGATAAAAAGCAGGATTGATTGAACTCGAAGGTAATGACATCTCAAGCTACGAGACAACCACATCACCTATGACATATGTGACAGATTTAGGAGCTGGGGTGTTATAGCTGTAACGAACCTCATTCAATCTAACTTTTTCTTCTTTAATTATAAATGATTTTAATAGCCAATGAAACAAGTTTTAGAAATGTTTTTATAACTATATATAAATAATGAACCTACAAGTAAGTATTTAAGTTGATATTATTAATTACTTGAAACCAATTTCTTTTTTGTTATGTAACTTGGCTAGTTATTTTTAAAAATCATTGAGAATTATTTTTTATTTTTATAAAATTATGAGTTTCACACTAAAAAAATTTAAATTGTTAAGATGATATCATTTAATGCTAAATTTATATAGTTTTGAAATAAAGATAATCAAATAGTAGAAATGTTTTCCCCAAAGTGATGAAATGCTCCAGCTTGAGGAGGGCTATCAGATCATATTATTATAGTTAGTTGACTGCTATTAGTTAGTTAACTATGATTAGTTTTTGATTAAGCTGGTTAGTTTACAGATAAGTTTGTTTTAACAGTAGACGGCGTGGTTGTAACTGTAACTGATTCAGAACAACCTCTGGTGTATATAACTAAGGTTGCTGAAATGAAAATGAATAGAAAGTCTGTAAGTTTTCTTTCCAAACTCTGTTTTATGATATACACACTATTTACTATTTTTATAAAAATGAAAGTCTTGGCATTCAAGAAAGCTAAGCCACCGTGAAATGTCGACGTAATGTCTGGACGTTCATATTAAAATAAACTCCACCGTCGTATCAGTTTGCTCCATGCTCACCCTTGACTTGCTCAAAGTGATGAAACCTTTTGTCCTAGTAAGGGCATATATACATCACACAAGAGAAAGGAAAAACAACTTCAATTCATTCATACTTGTTAAAAAAAAAAAAAAAAATTGTTCAGATGGGCGTTTAAGCTTCATCTTAACTGCATCGACTACTGGACTTGGGTCTGTAACGTACTTTCAATTATGGACTTCGAACAGCTTAAAGAAAAAAAAAATTTTATCTCAAAGTGAAGGCGCCTTCACTTTGAGAAAATAGAAAAAATTTCCTTCAGTTATTTAATTTTTTTTTTCTTGTACATGAAAGAGTTATAACTTTATTTTATATACCAAATAGACCTTCACAGGTAAAAACTCTTAAACTACAGTTGTTATGTCTCCATTTGGTTAAATTTAATTGTGATTCAAAATAGAATTTTTTCTACAAGCACATTTAAAAAAAAAATTAATCTTGTTTGATTGAAAAGATTCGAATAATTTTTTACTTATCAGTATGAAAATTATCACTTTTAAAGTTTCTATTTTTTTTTATCATCTTTTGTTTTTTATATCACAAATTACACGTGACCTTTTAACCTTTTTTTACAATTGATTAAATCACTCAATATTTTTTTTTATAGAAAATTAACCTAAATGCCTCTACAAAGGCTGAAAGAAAGAAAATTTTCATTTAGTGAAGAGAGATTTTTTTCAAGTTAAGGCGTCTTCAATCCTTCATTTAGGTTAATTTTTTTTCACAAGTAAATATGACTTTATTGAGTTAATTTCTTTTTCTTTTTTTTCAAAGTGAAGGACTGAAGACGTCTTCACTTATAACAAAAATTAAGGCATTTTCACTTTGAGAAAAAAATAATTTCTTTTAGAATATCTTCACTTTGAAAAAATAATTTCTAAACTTCTTTAATGATGACTTTGATGAATTTTGTTTCAAAGTTGAAGATGCCTTCACTTTGAGAGTTTAAAAAAATTATCAAAGTGAAGACATCTTTACTAAAAATGTCTTTACTTTGAAAGTAAAAATTTTTTTTTCTCAAAGTAAGATGCCTTTACTTTAAAAGTTTTAAAAAAATCTTCAAAGTGAAGGTGTTCAGCTTTGAGACTTAAAAAAAAATTCTCAAAGGGAAGTTGTCTTCACTGAGACGATTTAGACATAACAGTTTTTAGTCTTATTTCTTTTTTGTCATCTTCTGTTAGTCTCATTTCTTTTTTGTCATCTTCTTCTTTTTCCTTTTCTTCTTAGATTTGGTGATTCCCTAGAAAGAAAAACATTCCTCAAAGAAATAAAAAAATTTCCAAAATTTTAAAATAAAATTATGAGCCCAAAAGTCTCCGCGATTTCGCAATTTTGCGTAGAACGCCCTACAATTTTGCCCATAAGCCCCTGATTCTGCGATTCAAGGGTTTTTACTTTTTTTTCGTTTTGGTTAATCTTCTTCCATTTAGTGAAGACGTCTCCAGTAAAGACATTTTCACTAAAAACGCGTTCACATCTCAACTGCCACACAAGCTACTTACGTAGCATACATAGCATACGTGGCATGCTGACCCTAAAAAATTAGGGCAAGGGAATCATTAATTTTAAAAGAGGATCATTTTAATAATTTTTTTATTTTTAAGGGCAATCAAGTCATAAGAAAAAATAAA
>JAJIYU010003905.1:0-25596 GCA_030144865.1 Tinospora cordifolia
TTATTTCTTTTATTTTTTGGCCTTATTTTTGGTTGGGGCCCCCTTGGATTTTTTTTTTTTTTTTTTTTTTTTTTTTTTTTTTTTTTTTTTTTTTTTTTTTTTGGAGTTGCTTAACCTACTTTCTCTTCATTCATTAGTTGTAATTGTTAGTAATGTTGTGCATTTGCGAGCAAAAGATGATTGCATACATGGTCACATACTGACATCTTCTTTTCTTGTTAGATTGGAAAAGATGTGGCTGCACAATATGTTGAGGGTTGGGATTGGATGACTCCAATAAGGTAATGATTTGAGTTCTATTCAAGACAGCATGTGTGTTTTTAGTTTCACAGTAGGATCTCTCCTTCTCTCTTGCTTGGTACTCATTAGTGATATCTGTTTTGGGATGCATTATTTTCTTCATGGTACCTGTGATTATTTGCAGGGAGTTCGTTGGTCTAAAAGTGTGTTGAGTTATCTGAGATTTTTTTGACATTATATGCTTAAGACAACGCAACTAAACTAAGTCTCTTTTCAACTAAATGAGATTCGCTTTATGAATCTGCATACCTCCACTTGGTTCTATTCAATGCAAAGACAGCGTTTAAAATACAAGTACTTAAATCTTTGTTAGTTATTTCTAATTTTCTATTTATTTTATTTTGGGTTTTGCTTTACCCCTTTCATAACCGTTAAATAATAATAGGCCATTCTTCCTATTAGAAAAGCCTTTAAAGTTGTCTTGGCTGTATATATTGAAACTACCTTGGTCAGTTTTCTTTCATTTTATCTTCAATTGATGCTACTCAGTCTATTCTCAGCATTTCTTGGATATAGTTGCTTTATTTTTTTAATGTTTTACATCCATTTTAACGTGCACATCTCCGTTATATTACTTTGTTCATATATTGTTTTTCTATTGATGAACTTTTTGTTCCATATAACTTGGCTAGACTACAAGTAGTTTTATAAAATCTTCCTTTCAACCTCGATGGGATGCATGGATCATATAATACTCTATTAGCATTCCTCTAGCTAATACATTCTGCTTTAACTCTATGATTCACATCCTTACCTTAGTAAACTTCTTGACCAATGATGGATCCCTAATGCATGCACTCCTTAGTATCTTTTTGGATTTATTTTTGTGCTTACATCAACTGAAATTTAATCACGACTCCATATTCATGCCCACACTATTGGGCCTTTCTGCATGTTAGGTAATCCATTGACCATTGAAGATGTTAATCCTAATCTCAATTCCCAGTTTAGAATTGCTGAATTTATGCAGTTCCTCAACCTCTTGGAAATTTTCCTCCATCTTATTTTTCATGAACATTAATTAGTTTATGCTGCTAATATGGATTCTTTTTTTTTTTTTGTTGGGAAATTGACCTTTAAAGTAATACAGGGATAGGAACACTGGCATTTGGGATGAGGTATCTATTTATGTTTCTGGGGTAAGTTGCCGCTTTATTCACTTCAGTCAACTCAGAATTATTATGTTCAGATTTTTCTTCTGTTTCACAAGCTTCATCTTTACATTTTTGCAAGTATTTAGACGGCTTGTACCTTACGCAATAGGACATGCAATTAGGAAGTCCTTAGCAGAGTACCTGGAAAAGTACATTTTAGTTGAAATAAAACTTCTTTATGCAAGGTATTTATGGGTCACATAGTAGAATATATTTAGGGATACATTGTATTTTTAAGTAATTTTCAAGAATTTTGCTAATAGATTTTCTAGTCTCCTAATTAAAAAAATAAAAATAAAAAGAAGCTGGATGGAACTATTGAAGAGGGTTGAATTCCTTGAATTCTGAATGAATATTTACATGTACAGAGAGGATATTTATACTTGTACAATAGCATAAAAATGGAAATATAAAAGATACAGGAGTATCTTATAGATACAGTATAATATCTATAATATCTATATATATATATATAGTAATATCTTAGAGATATAGTATAATATTTATAAGATATTTATATATATATATATATAGTAACATTCCCCTCAAACTCAAGGTAGTAGAGAAGAAGCCATCTTGAGTTTTTCAACTAGGACTTGATGTTGACCAGGTGGGTGTGCTTTAGTGAAAATGTCAACAACTTGATCGGCAAATGTGACGTGGGTCAAACAAAGTGTGTTTTGTTTGATATGCTAACGAATAAAATGACAATCAATCTCAATGTGTTTTGTTCATTTGTGGGACACATCATTATGAACAATTTATATGAAACTCATGTTATCACAGTGAAAAGTGGAACTGGCAAAAAAAGAAACTCCTATGTCTTGCAGCAACTATCGAATCCATAACAACTCAGAAGTGGTATTTGTCAGAGCGCAATATTCAGCTTCTGTTCTAGAGCTTGAAACAAAAGTTTATTTCTTGCTCTTCCATGAGATTAAAAGGGACGAGATGTCCAGTGCCTAAGTGCATAAAAGTACAAAAGAAAAAACCCCAATCCCCCTGTTACAAAGAATACAAAATTGGAGCCCACCGGATCATCCAGCACTAAAAGAATATCCTAGCCCCAGTTTTTTAGAAGAGACCTAGGTTGCAAACATCAAGTGTGATCTTTCCACTCTTCTATTTACATTGATATCAAAATTCTGGAAGATACTACTATTCCTCGCCTCCCACAACGCAATCCATATTGCAAAAACCATCAACAACCAGTAACTTTTCAAATGATCCGAATGGTTTGAGATCCAAATATGAACATTTGTACTATCTGGGGGTCTAGGCATGGCTGGAAGTTCCTGTTGCCAAGAGCACCACACTGTCTTTAAAACCTTGCACTCCCCAAAAAGATGTCGAACATTGTCCTTAGCGGCCTTGCACAGACAACATGAAGATGGGGATAAATAATAGCTAGGGAATTTCTTTTGTATTTGAGCAGTACAATTTAACCGTCCTTGTATTATCAACCAAGACAAAATTTTAAATATAATAGGCAATTTAGCTTTCCAAATTGGCGCCAAACTCCCGTTTGTCGAAGTCACCTCTCCGGCTGATCGCGCGTTATAGCAGTATCCTGTTGGCGGGGATTGAGGAAAATGATAATAATGGGGCGTGGAATTTGGATTTTCAAAGAAATCTCAAAGATGAGGAGATTGAGGATCTAGTTACCTTACTCAACAGGCTTCAGCCGGTGCAGCTTAACACACAGCCTTTGGGCATTGAACGATCCTATACAGTTGGGGAAATTCCTCTTTTAGTGTGGTCAATGTGCACCACACATCCTCTCAGAATCTAACGCGCTTTCCATCTCCAATTTTCGATTGGATATGAGGAATAAACTTTGAGTACAGAGACTGGATGAACTTCCAAGGAAATCTATTCGAGACCTTAGCATTCAAACCTGCCATCATGCAGTTCTGTGAGCTCCCATGGATGCTTGCAATTATCTTGCTCCATAGTTGGTCTTGGGCCTTAGAAAATCTCTAGAGCCATTTAGTTGTTAGGGCATTGTTTCTGATTTTTAGCTCAGCTACTCCCAATCCCCCTTCCTCTTTGGACCTGCAAACCTACTGCCACTTGACAAGCATGTGAGCCTTCTCAACCCCCTTGACCTTCCAGAAAAATCTTCTAAAGCCCTTTTCCAACTCCTTTTGAAACGCAATCGGCATATGGAAAATTGACATATAATATGTCGGAAGAGCCTGTAAGACAACTTTGATTAGAAGAAGACGACCACCCCTGGATAAATAGCTGCATCTCCACCCTTCAATTCTCCTTTTGACAGTTTGTATCACTGGATCCGAAAAGGAGATTCTTCTAGTATTTTCTCCCCAACAGAAGGCCAAGATATTTCATAGGCCATTTGGACATGGGAATGTCGAAGATCTTGTGTGCTAGATTCATATCTTCGTCCTTAATATTAACACCAACCACTTGGCTTTTGAGTAAATTTATCTTCAGGCCAGAAACTAAAGAAAAACTTTGTAGGGCCAATAGGAGCAACTCCCAGCTTTTAGGGTCATTATTGAGGAAGAATAATGCGTCACCAGCGTAGAAGAGATGGGAGAGAAAAATCTTTTGACGTCCTACCTCGAAGCCTTGGAGCCCGAACTGCCTTGCCCTCTGTAGAATGTTGTGTAGGTTGTCAGCTACTAAAATGTACAAGAAAGGGGAGAGAGGATCTCCTTGTTTAAGACCTCTTGAGGCTAAGATCTTCCCCTTTGGCTGACCATTCATGAATATTGAGTAAGAAACTTTGGAAATGCATCCCGTTATCCATCTGCGCCACCTCTCTCCAAATCCTTTCCTCTTCAGAACATAAAGAAGGTACTTCCATCTAACTAAATCATAAGCCTTAGAGAAGTCAATTTTAACCACCAAACCTTCTTTTTTTCTAACTCTATAATCCTCCACCGCCTCGTTTGCCGTCAGGATAGCATAAAAAATATGACGCTATTTTACAAATCCCATTTGATTCTCTGCTACTGTAACATGTAACACCTCCCTAAGGCGCCTCGCTAGGATACGAGCGATAATTTTACATAAACTAGTTGCCAAACTGATAGGCCTGTACTCTTCCACCTTATGTTCAATGCCATATCCGAGGAAACAACATAGTTGTGATTGAGGTTCCAACTTGGAACGTTCATGTAGGGGTAGTAAGACAAAACATGCACAACCAAATGTTTTTAACATAGAATAATCGAGTGTTTTCCATATAAGATTGTGTATGGAGTTTGACTAGCTATAGTGGAGGATGAGATACGATTAATAATGTAAATTGCAGTGATTGTAGCTTTCCCCCAAATATTTTCAGATAATTGAGCAGAAAGGAGAAGAGATCAGACAGTGCCAAAATGTGTCAATGTTTTCGTTCGGCATGATCATTTTGCTGAGAGGTATATGGGCATGATCGATGGTTTAAGGTCTCACTACTCTGTAGAGTTTCAAGAAAGGCAGTAGATGTGTATTCTGGGGCATTATCTCCACAAAAAATTTTGATTTCTTTCCCAAATTGAGTGTGAATCCTTTTTTGAAAGACACGAAAAACATCAAGCAATGCTGAACGATCTTTTAAGAGATATAACCAAGTATATCTAGAGAAATCAATAAAGATCACAAAATATCGAGATGCGCCTTTAGTAGGTATGGGAGCAGGGCCCCAGATATCAGAGTGAACGAGATCAAAAGGGGTTGATGAAACAAATTTACTTTTATTAAAGGGTAAGACGCTTTGTTTGCTCAGTTGACAATGAATGCAATTAAATTTTTCAAAATTGACTTGGCCTAAACAACCAACGGAAGTTAAAGTTTTAATTCGAGACAAAGATGCATGTCGTAGGCATGAATGTCACAAGCTACAAGTAGAAACAGATGCAACAATAGAAGGATCAGAAGAAGGTATATGTAGAGAAGTAAGCTCAAAAAGACGACCAACTTTACACCCGGTCCCAATCAGCCCCCCCGTCTTCTGATCTTGCACGTCACATCCCTTATTAGAAAAGGTTAAAGTAAAACCATGTTCGACAAGTTGGCCAACAGGAAGGAGGTTAAGTGATAATTTTGGAACAACAAGTGTGTTAGGAAGAGAGAGATTGGGTGTGGAGACGGTACCAATGTGACTAACAGACATACTTGATCCATCAGCAAATAGCAGAAATAGGTGGAGTATCGTTACTATGTGAAACTAAAGAAATATCGGAGTTCATGTGATTGCAACAAGCGGAGTCAATAAACCAAGAAGAGGTATTACCTGATTGAAATGATAGAGCAGTGGATGCTTTGGATAGAACCTGTTGCACAAGGGCCTCAAGATCAACTGTAGTAAGTGACAAACTGGGTGCCTCAGATGAGTTTGGTGTTGCAGAGACAGTAGAAGCAGCAGTGCGGCTAGAGTTTATGATTTTTGTCGAATTGTCTCTTGATCGCTGATATTCAAAACCACGATGTCCAAAATAGCCACAGTTATAACATTGCCCACTAAATTTGGTCTTGACTTGCCTTGGTATTTTTGAAACAGCAGTAGAAATCTTATGTTCAGAAACTAATAAAGGAGTAGAAGTTACCAAGACCTGGTCAGAGGTCATGCTAAGTTTAGCAACATGACGTGTTTCTTCTGAAATTAATTCGATAAGCACAGTCTCAAGTGTCGGAAGAAGGGTTCGATGAAGGAAAGAAGCACGTGCATGTTCAAAATCATCTCGTCTACCCATCATGAATTGAATGAATTGACAACGATCTTGATATGACTGAAAAGCTTTAGCAGAAGTGGGATGCGTGATATCGGGATTAGCTTGAGATAATCGATCCCATAGTGCACTCATTTGCGAGTGATAGTCTAAAATTGACTTACCCGGTGCTTATCGTAAGTGTTGTAAACGAGACTCTAATTGATATTAAAGTGCTAAATCGCTCGAGCAATTATATCGGTTAGCCAAAAAATTCCATGCAAGTTGAGCATTACAAAATTTTGGCTAGGGAATCTGAATAGATAACACAAAGGTATTGATTAACCATGATAAAATCTTGCAGTGGGTGCTTGTTCAAACCTCGTGCCGTTTTTCAAACTCAGCATCAGTCTCATTAGTACCTTGTACAGGTTGTGGCTTTTCTCCTGTGAAATAACGCCATATTCGACGACCTGTGAGAATTATAGACATATGTTATGCGCAAATGTTATAATTTGTCTCATCTAAAGTGATGTCAATGGGACGAGTAATATCGTTGGGTGAAGTCATTATTTATATATATATTTGATGTGGAGCAACTGTGTTATATGGGCACAGATGCAATAATTTCCACACAGCTTTCGAGCGAACACCACAACCAGTAATCAGCAAGAAGAACGATGCAGAAATTCTGCAGCGCGACAAGAAATTCTGCAACTAGCGGCAACCAATAACAAGAAATTTTGCAACAAGAAATTCTGCAGCAGGAGCAGCAGGCGAACGATCTAGAAATTCTGCAGCTCAACAAGAAATTCTGCTGCAGGAATAAGAAATAAGAGGCACAGCAATAAGAACTTCTGCAGCAATAGAAAGATCTGCAGCCCAGATAGAAATTCTGCAACAATAAGAAATTTCTCTAAAGCTTAAGATCTGCAGTGCAGATAAGGAGCAAAGGTTGTAACTAGCAGCAATAAGAAATTCTGCAGCATAGAATGACCAACGACCAGCAGCAACCAACGACCAGCAGTGATCGTGTGTAGCAAAACAAACAGCAGCAGCAGATCTATCAACAGCAAGGGACGGCTAGCACTCTGCAGGGGCAGCGATCAGTGCAGACAGGGAGCACGACCAGCATACCGTGGAAAAATCGGCAGCAGCGGTGAACGGAACCGTGGCGGAGTAGCAGCGGTAAGCTGACGACAGGGAATCGTGGCGGAGAAACAATGACAAAACAGCAACAGAAAGATCTGAATCGTGAGCGAAAGCGGCGCAACGGCAAAACGCAGCAATGAATAACAGCGAACGCAGCAGGACGATCAGCAATCGGTGGATGGCTGGACCGTAAATGCTGAACAGCAGCAGCAAAACGGTGCTCAGCAGCTATCGGCACAGTGGCAGCGACTGGAGCAAAACAACAGCTCTGAAGCAATAGGGCAAAAAACAGAGTTTTGGTTGGTGGTTTTCAGCACCAGAAACATCAAAAAGATGAAAGAAACCGGTAGCAAATCGGTAGTAAACTGGCAGAGCCATAGCAAATCTGCCTAGAGGAGCGGTTGAGCAATTGCCAAAGCTAATTGAACACCGAGAAAGAAAAAAAAAAATTAAACCCGCTTTGATACCATGAAGAGGATTGAATTCCTTGAATTCTGGATGAATATTTACATGTACAGAAAGGGTATTTATACTTGTAAAATAACATAAAAATGGAAATATAAAAGATACGGGAGTATCTTATAGATACAGTATAATATGTATAATATTTATATGTATACAGTAACATCTTAGAGATACAGTATAATATCCAATTACTGAAGTTTTGTTATATAAACTAAAAGCAAATATTACCAAGCAGGCTGTTTCACAGATTTTGCTTAAAAATAAACTGAAAATTCTCCTAATTGCTCGATGGAACAAAACAATTAACTGGACAGGGGTTTCTTTCTTTTATTTTGAATAAAAATACAATGCGCTTAGGTGTTAATCAAGTTCTTTCATTGGTTAACCTAATTCTATAGCATCATTTAGCAGTCTTCTATTGGTTTCTGTTTGTCTCTTAAGCATTTTATTCTGAGAAATGGAGCAATGCAACAGCTGGCAAACTAGTTATTTACTCTAAAGTTGGATTTGGATTTATTGTTGAGTGCAAACTATTTTTATTTTTTATTTTTAAATTCTCATGATAGTGTTCAAGAAATTTTCTTTTTCATGGTAATTTTCTGAAGATCTCTTCATTAGTTTATGACATATTCTCTGAAGACTTTTGCATGCATGATATATTGAATTATGAATATAATAAAGATGTGTTCTTACTCATGAACGATAATTTGTTGCAGCCTGTGAAAATTGTTGATCCTCATTTGGTTTCGTCATTCTTTGACAATTATAAGAGGGTATATCTGCATGCTACTATTGAATTGGAAAACAGAAGTAACCAGACTTCGTATTGTACTTTGAATATCCAAGTAGCAACTGAAACTGAAGGAAGTATGTTCTTGGTTGAGCATCTCCAAACTCAGTCTTTGTCCATTTCTCCTGGTGCAAGAATTCAGTATACTTTCCCTAAGGTTTGTATTACGCATCTTCTTTCATAATCATAAAGGAAGTGCTATGTGTTTTTGTCTCTTCTTTTTGGTTAATTTGAATACTGTCATGGAACAATACTTCCTAGGATTACCATCTTCCAAATGACAAGAACTTTTAACTCATTAAAAATAGAATAAAATAAAATGAAGATAAGAACTTGACTTAAAATATAAAATTTAGGAAAAAAAAAGATTGTCATCCTCTTCTAAAGGGGCTGGTCCTATTGGACCTGACCCAAAAACTTAATTTTCAATTATAAAATAAAAAAATAAAAGACAAAATAATATAACAAGCAAAGTTGAAAAAATAAAGCTAAGAAATAGGAATAAAGAGAGGAGCTTGACAAGGTGGAACTGAGAGTACGACGGAGAATGTAGATGGGTTCAATGGGGTGATACTCTTGCTGCATGGATTGACAAAAAAGACAAATGGAATTAAGCCAAATTATGGAAGATGGATGGTAACATGTTCGAAATAGAACGAATAAAGAAAGATGGAGTTCCCAAGGTAGAAATAATGATTCAAAGATTCTTGAGAGGAAAGGTGGATTGAGTTACACAGAAGTCACTATGATGTCCACAATGGAAACAAGCAGGTGGAGAGTCCACGCAAAGTCCCCAGACAAGTGGAGGTTCGTAGCAAGATTCCCAAATTATGGGAAAGGCGGAGAGGTCAAAGCTTTAGTACAAGATGCGAATATTTTTTGGTCTATGTTGGGGGAAGAAACAACAAGATAGTTTGGTGGAGGGAACACTAGATAAGATATTCCATCTGACCATCAAAGTATTGCTAGGTGGCTGAAAGGAGAAGTGAAGGGAGCAATGGTCAAGAATCATGAGGAAGGATTCAAGAGAGTTAAGAGAGGACAAAATTATGTCATTCTCTTGGAGACTTATGGAAATGAAAGAGGAAACTTCATGAAGGTTTCGAAGGTGATACAAGGATGACAACAGGCTATCTCTACATGTAACACCCTGCCTTTGGATCACTTGACCACATCGGGGCCAAATTACCATAATATCCTCAGGTGTTAATATTGGAAATAGAAATAAATTAGATTGCATCCATGAGATTGATCGAAGGATGAAATGCTCCACCATTTAAACATCTCAACCAAATATTATGAAGTGGATCAAACACCAATAAGTAATATTGACTAAAGGAGATCAAATAGTTAATCAAAAGACCATAATTCCAAATACAACAAAGAAAGTCAGCTTCCATTGGCTGATGCATCAACTCTAAACTTAAATAACAAACAAATAAACAAACACATAAGGCCCATAGGTCAACTCATGATTAAGTCTATTAGGAACTTCACTAGTAAGGTTACTCACATGTTCACTGCTGGAAGGGATCATTGACAACACTGGCTGTGATTAATAGGTACCTAAGAAGAAAAAAGATGAAAGGGGTAAGCTCAAAGGAGTCTAGTCGATCAACTCAAACACATCTCATGCATTGGTACATGATTTTTTCCCAAGTATAGTAGGTTGTGGTATTGGTACATGATTTTCCCTATGTCCTTCCATTTATGGACAACATTATTAATGGGTAGTGACTTGTGAGAACATCGGTTAGTGGTTTGCCTTTCCATGTTGTGGGCTATTTGGTCAGAGTTGAACTCGTATATTTTTGAGGATAATCTTGTTTAGTTCAGGTTGTGGGAAAAATCACATATGTTGGCTTCTTTTGGGTTAGCAATAGTGGTTTATCCTTAGGTCATCCCTACATCAAATTGGATGAGGGGTTGGGACATGCTTATACAAGAATTGTAAACATACGCATCTTTGGATCCTTTGTACTTGTGTACAACTGTTTAGCCATACAAATCAAGATATATGCACCTTTTTGTTTCTTTTAAAAAAATTATAGTTAAATACTTTAATAAAAGAGTAACTAATAATCATTGTTTTCAAACTCAAAAATTATATAAATACATTTTCTTAGGAAAATTACAAAGGTAGCAACCCATTTTGAAGTAATTTAGTATTTTCTGAAATGCATCAACAATCATTTGCATTTGATGGGAGAACATATGGCTGAAAAAAAAAGAATGGAGAATATAGAGTTAGATTACCCAAAAACATAAATAAATACATATCAAAAACCTTTTATTATTAATCTATGTATACCATAAATCATCTATTGGTAAAAAATGAAAGAAAATTTCTATCCCCACAATGGAAAAAAGAGAAAGAAAAAAGTCACTCCACCTTTATACATACATCATTCTTGCTCTCAACTTCACTCATCCAAGAGCCATCTCTTCGCCATAGACAAAGAGTAATGAAAATGACATTTTTAGCCAGAAGCCTCAAGGGCAAAACATATATTACGCACACACAAAAGTCGGCTCGGGTTGAGGCAACCTAATAGGGTCTGATTTTTAACTCAAGTCCCAACCTGATTAGGTTGGGTTATTCATACATACCCAACCTGTAAGCACAACCAAACCCAATCCAGTCCTTAGTGGTCAGATTTGGTTAGGTCAGATCAGGTTGCTTAGACCACTATATGTATCTTCAGGTCAATGATAACGTGTATTGGTTTGTCCAAGTAAAGAATAACTGCTTTATGGGTGTTCTGAAAACTAGTAAAACTAGTATTTAAATTGAAGTCTTTAATGTTCTTATTTACCTGAAAGATATATTCGAGAGAGAAAAAAGCCAAGGGAAAAGCCTAATCATTTGGTTTAGGAGAACATCTAGAATGTGCACTTTTTCACTATTGCTGAATTAATGTGACGACATACTGGGAAAATCAGATTTCCGTCCAGCAGTATCAGATTTCTTTTAATGTGGTCCGTATCTTTTTTTTTTTTTTTTTAAATTGAAACATATTTCATTAATTGCCAAAGATTGGAGATGAGGAATCTTCATGCAAAATAGTACAACATAATCTGCCATTACAGTACTTTTATAGCTAACAAAACATCTTTACATGACTTGGAGAATATTTTTCCAATGTCTAACCCATTCTCTACAGCTATACCCCTTCACTAATTTTGTAGATGAGACCCAGGTGGCAAAAAGTATTTATGATCTTTCCCAGGCTTGGTCTAGCCTCCTTTCTTTGTTCTAAAAAATCCTTCTATTCCTTTCCTTCCACACAACGTAGTAAATTATAAGAATAGCACATCTGCAATACTTTTTTGTTGAGCTGCTGATGTTGGCCAAAACATTCTCCTTTAGTAATTAGTTGCAATAAGCACTAGCTCTAGTATATTAAGGGAATGACATCAATTAGTTCTTTATTTTCTGACAAGATGCACTACTAGATCTACCATCTTCTCTGTTGGAGAAATTCATGTTCATGTTAATTTATTACAAAGAATCTTACTAGCTGGCACTAACTTCTTCTGTTCAAGAGACAAGAGATAGCATCTTGCCTCTTAACTAAGCTTTTTCCTAAATACCGTGGGAGATAAAACATTTTTGTTAACTTACCTGATTGCTTAATTATTGTTATTAATTGCTACATTTCATCTCGAGTGATCTAATGACAGTCGTTAGAGGAATTTATCAATTTTATTAACAACTTAACACTAAAAGATGAAAAGGCCTGTTGAAAGAGGAAATGTTGGAAGAGCCAAGAATATCAACAATTGTTGAACCAAAAGGCTTATGGATTGGTTGCAATTTGTGTTGAAGAGGACAATTTCAATTAATTTTGACAGTTTTCCTTATCATGCTAATGAGTTTGGAAGCTGTATATTTCTATCATAAGCACACTAATGTCCCTCTCAAGGTCTAATGGGAATGTTTACCAGCTTTTTTTCTACAAGCCTAACTTATGGTGGCCAAATGGCATGGGGAAACAATCCCTGTACAATGTTGAAATCACTGTTGATGTTAACGGATATGGGGAGTCTGATTCATGGAAGCATCTATTTGGTTTCCGGAAAATAGAAAGCAATGTAGATGATGCTACCGGTGGAAGGTATGGTTTTCCATAAATCTGATCAAAGATATGCATTTTTTTCATCAGCTGGAAGTTATTAACTGGAGCTTTTTTTTGTTTTACTGTATCATATCTTTTTTCAGGTTGTTCAAGGTCAATGGAGAACCTATTTTTATTCGTGGTGGTAATTGGATATTGTCGGATGGGTTACTACGACTTTCGGAGAAACGATACAAAGCAGATATCAAATTTCATGCAGATATGAATTTCAACATGATCCGGTGTTGGGGTGGTGGATTAGCTGAGAGGCCTGAGTTTTACCACTATTGTGATATTTATGGTTTGCTGGTATGCTTGACAATTTTACTTTACAAAACTATTTATCATCTGTATGCTTGTGTAACGTTAATGCCTGGCTGTATGTACCCCAATACATTCCATTCAAAATTTTACAATATGGCATTTACTTGTGACAAGATAAGAAGGTGAGTTTCTGATTTTGTTTTTCTTTCTTTCTTTCTTTCTTTCTTTCATTCTTTCTTTAGGTTGGCAAGGTGTTCCCTGTACATAATTCAGCTTGTTTTTCGTGTCTATATATGGTGTTATTAGCCACTTAACCCAAAAGCTATGGTTGTTAGATAAAGGATCGAAAATGTATATCAAGCAATTATCAATGTTCCTTCTCACATGCATCCCCATCCTATATGTGGATAGCTAAAAGAGAGATAAAATAAGAGAACAGAAACATGCTAATGCCGATTGGTAGACTCGAATGCAAGACCTATGGCAAGACCAAAACTCTAATACCATGTTAGAATTTATCAATTGAAAAGCGGTAACTATCAAATAGTAGTCCATCAACACATATCAAACAATTATCAACATTAAAAACTATTGAACCCTAAAACATAACCTGTAGCTGATCTCTTACAAAACCAATGCTTTGATACTATAGTAGAGACCACTAAACCTAAAAGCCATACTCAATAGATGGAGGCCCAACATGCATCTCAAGATATCATAAGAAGCCACATTGGCTTCTAGTTGATAAAAGAATTAAATTGGTATGATTTGATCAACTTACAATGGGTATAAATAGATAAACTCCTAAACATATAAAATGAAACTACAAATATAGAAATATAGATTATAGAAGTAAATATTATAAATATATAGTATATTATAATATCTTATTTATATGATATAAAATATTATAATATTTCATATATATATAGTAACATCCTCCCTCAAACTTAAGATGGTTAAAAAAGAAACCATCTTGAGTTTGTTAACTAAATTTCAATGTCGACTGGTGATGGAAGAAATGCATCAATAGCGACAAAAGTAGTAGTATGGCATAAAAAATGTAACACAACCGCGAATGACATAGAACAACCTCAAATAACATAGAACAATCTCGAATGGCATAAAACAACCTCGAATGACATGGAACAACCTTAAATAAATATAAATGATTTTTTTTTTTCAAAGCAGTTAAGATATATGTATGGATGAGTTGTTGGGTCATAACATCAATATGGATGAGCAACAACCCCAACAGAACACCAGAACAGTAGTAGCAGTGTAGCGGCAGAGCAAGAGAAGGGTCGGAACAAGATTTTGATGTGTAGTAGGAAACAGATTGATCAGCAATCAGTGATCAATGATCAAACAAAGAAGCAGGAACAACGGCACCGCGACAGCAACAGTTTTTGCAGTAGTAACAACGATGTGGAAACAAAGGGAGATGGTGAGTTATGCTACAAATAGAGATGGGTTTAAGTGGGAGCAGTGACACCATGACAGGAGCAGGAAGTAGAATAGAGGTTGTGCAATGATCAACAAACAGTAGGGACGATGGCGAGCAGTGGCAAGCACGAGCAGCAGGAGAGCGAGCAGCAGGGTGGCTATGGCGAGAACAAGGTTGCAGATCTGCGATGGAGGGCTAACAGACCGGTGGTGGAGATGAAGCAGCACAAAGAAGCAACAGTGGCAACAGTTGGGCAACAAAGGGGCTATTTGAAGAAGCAGCTAGTGACGGTGGGGATGGTGGTGGCTGATGTGGATGTAATGGTGGATATGGTGCAACAGCAAGGAGAGCTGGCGATGGTGCACCAACAACAGGAGCAGGTTGGTGGCATAAGAATAGTAGTGGAAGAGCAACAGAGGTCAATGGAATAGGAACAGCAACAGAAGAACAACGGCAGTGTCAGCGGTGACTAATGGCTGGTTGAAACTGAAAAACCAAGAGGAAAAAAAAAGATATTCAAACTCGCTCTGTTACCATGATAAAAGAGTTGAACTGGTATGATATTATCGATTTGATATGATTAACTTACAATGAGTATAAATAGATAAACTTCTAAATATATAAAAAGAAACAACAAATATAAAAATATAGAATATAAAAGTAAATATTATAAATATATAGTACATTATAATATCTTATTTATATGATATAAAATATTGTAATGATTCATTTATGTGTAGCAATATTAGTGAGATAGAGTTATTATTGGTATGTTGTCAATCAACAAATATTGAACTTCTCACAAAGTTCATTACAATAAATTGACCTTTTTGTAGGATATAAAGCTCAACAAAGCCTTTTCCAAATCCTTTTGGGTAAATAATATATGATATGAAATGATAAAGTTGTCCTTTGGCTGATCTCATCTGATGGCTGCATGGATTGTTCTGATAGATAATATGGATGGGGAAGACACAAATGTGACTCTTGGATTGGGATCTTGGCAGGAGTCTTGTGTTACTCGATCGACAAGGGCAAGGAATGCACTTTTCTCTCTCCATCTTTTTTTATTTTCTCCATCGATGAAAAAGGGAAGCCTCTGAAACCACTTTCTTTTTGTTTTGCTTTTCTATGGTGTACATCATGTTAAGATCGATTCTTATCCTGTCCTCTTCCTCCATGATCTTCGATGCGTTGATGTTCCTTGATCAAGATCACCTAGAGTAGCTTCCAAAATCTATTCATTGTCGAGAAAGCACAGCCAGATTTTGAAGCTTGAGCCATTCAGTAGGAGCAAGATTAATTGATGGCTAAAACTTAAAGAGCCTTCTTTGATTGGAAAAGAAGAGTTAGAAAATTCACCACATGGAAAGATGATTGGGGAATGAGAGTGTACATCTTCAGGACAAACGAACGAGATTAACAACGGAGTCAAACACAATTTGTGCACTATATGATACAAGGTGTCTCAATATGTGCATTAGAATGATGTGGCAATTTTGATATTTTTTCCCGACATTATATTTTTTGATTAAAAAAAAACTTCTTTAACCTTGAGGGCAAGGTTATTTCTGCAGGGAGTGATGATAGATACCAACTACGGTTAGCTAGTAACATTTAGGTTAGTTGGAATATTAGTATAAATAATGTTGAGAATTGTAGTTCTGGATCATCTATCAGTTCATTGATTGGGTTGTATTTTTGAGAGTTTAGCCCTCTCAAATTGGGTTCCAGGTTCCTTAGGTTCAAAAGCACCACCTTGCGTACTATCGTTCTCCTTTGTGCTATTTTCTTTGCAAGCTGGATGGAGAGTCAATAGATCATTTGTTCCTTAGGTGGTCTCCAGTTATATTTGGGATAAGTGGAGAAATTATTTCCGTATCTCTTCATAGGCGAGTGAGCTGGATATTTCCTTCACGGTGTGCCCATTTTGGAAGGAGATGTGTTTGAAGAGGCGAGCTTATTGCGTAGTCTGTCTAGCTGTGCTTTTGTGCTTGTAGACGAAGTGGAATGCTAGGATCTTTGAAGGAAAGATGCTTTCCCATTGTTAGATTTGGGAAGAATCCCTGACACTTGCCTCCTCTGCAATTAGCAATAGCTTCTTTTCTTTGGTTACTACATTTTAGAATGGATCTGGGGATGGGGAAATATTCTGTAATTGTTTTGAGTTTAGGTTGGTCTTGGAAGTGATCTCCCCTTTATTGTTGTAGCCTTTTCTCTTATCAATAAAATTCCTGTTTCTTTTTTTTTTTTTTTTAAAAAGGGCTCCAGGTTCCAACAGGATGATTGGTATTCTACCAAAAGTTGTTGGTCTATTATCAAGGGTAATTTGTTGGAGGTGTTCTCTAAATTTCATCAAATTGAAATTATTAATGCTTCCACCAATTAAATGTATATATGCTTGATTACAAAAAAAGACTTATGAAGGGTGATTTTATAAGATCAATCAGTTTGACACAAGCCTCTAAAGATCATTTGCAAAATTGTTGGCAAACAGATTAAAAGGGGTGTCACAATCCAATAGTGCTGAGAATCAGATGATGTTCATGCAAGGGGGGCAAATTAAATAATTAGTGGAGCGATCCTTGTGGCAAACAAGCTAGTGGAAGAGTATAGAGCAAGAAGAAGAGAAGGAATGGTCTTTAAGCTTGATTTTGCTTCAGCATGTGATATGGTTAATTGGAATTTTCCCAAATACATTATGACAAAAGAAAGGGTTGAGGAATTGGACTTGGGATTGTTTGTGATCTGTTTCCTACTCCATCTTTGTCAATGTGAGGCCAAAAGGTAAGATTTAGGGTGAAAGGAGTTTTAGACAAGATGATCCATTGTTTTTATTGCTTTTCATGCTTGTGGTAGATGTGTTGGAGCAGAATGTTGGAAAATGCAAGGACTGCCAATTTGATTGAGGGTTTTGTCATGAGTCATGGTGTAGTTGAAGTTACTCATCTTCAGTTGAAGGCTAGTACTTTGTTGTTGTGGGGTGGGGAGGAACATGTTATTAATGCTTCTAAGGTTGTGCACTGTTTATGCTGGGTTTGTGGTATGGTGATTAATTTGGTTGCCAAGTTGTAGAGGTCTTAACTCAATAAGGCTCAGGAATCCAGCCCGTAAGAAGGTAAAGAAGGAGTGCTAACACACTGAATTGCAAGGTTAAGACCCATATGTTTGCACAGGATTTGAGATAGGTACAAGATGATAGTCAATCCAGTGTGGGACAGTAAATCTCACTATATGGGGCTGTACGCTTGTTGCATTTGATAAAATATTGACGAATATGACTCTTGTTTGATAGACAGGAATACAAGGTTTGTAGTCAGAATATCGATATAGGGGAGTTGGAGTTGCTCTTTAGGTATCGGACGATTGTCTCAATTTGTAGAAAAGAGAGGAATATGGGTTTTGTACTTTGAGATATGGCAGCTGTAAATTTGGTATAGGCCAGATAGGATACTAGAGATAGGATTACTGTTTTAGTTAGTATGTGCAAGAGGAGTGGATTGAAGAAGTGGCTCGTAAGTTGGGTTGTTTGAAGGGGTCATGGCCAATGCAATACTTGGAAATGCATTTGGGAGGAAATCCATCTAAGAATGATTTATGAGATTCAGTGATTGCTAACAAGGAGATTAGAAGGGTGGAAGAGTTGGCTAGACGACCCTTCCTACATATTATTTGTCAGTATTTAAGCTATTGAGTGGGGTGGCACGCACTATTGAAAGAATGATGAGAAACTTCTTGTTGAAAGGTCTAATGGAATTCATAGGAATTCATAGGAAGGTTGATTATGGTGGTTTGGAATTGGTAACTTAGTTTGCCAAAATAAGAATTTGTGGCTTAGTTGTAATGGAGATTTCCTCATGAGCAAGATCATCTATGGAGATGGGTGATTTCTAGTTTGCAAGAATTAATGGCTAACTAAAGGGATTTAGGAAGCTCTATAAGATCAACCTATAGGAGCTGTTGGAAATTTATATCTTCCATCGACCCCCTTTACTTTCATTTAATACACATATGTGGGAGGTGCAATTCTATTTGCTTTCGAGGGGGTCAGTGGTGTGGTGGTGAAGCTCTTTATAACCTATTCCCGAACTTTATTATTGTACCATAACACATAATTTACCTATTTTTGCTTTTTGGAGGGCCCTCAATGGGTTGGGAGGTCATGGGATAGAATGTTCACATTGGGCATACTAACTCCAGGTGGAGACATAATGATATTGAGAACCTCTTAGCTATGCTTGACAGTTGTGTTCCCATGGCCAATGATAATAGGATCTTATGGTAGTGGGATCCCTTGGGTTGTTTCCCACTAAGACATTCCTCTCCACCTTCTAGATGATACTACATTGCAGACCTTTTCTTATAGCAAATCCTTGTGAAAAGCAAAAGCATTATCAGAAGTGCAATTATGGGGGTGGCTCGTTGTGGATGGGTGGCTCAACACCAATGATGTTTTCACTATTGGTCACCAGAAATGTTCCTTTCTGTTCATTGATGTTCTTTGTGCAAGCACTATTTTGATATGTTGAGCATTTATTTGCAGGTAGCATTATTGCCACGCAGATTTGGGGCGATGGTTGTCCCATTTCTTTGTTGTGCCCATTGGGTCATCAGTGAAGACCACTTTAGCATCTTCCCTGACCATGAGGGTGTTTCCCTAGGTTGGTCTGATGGTTGGGCTGTCATTTTTTAAACAGTGATTTGGTCATTTTGAAAGGAGAGAAATGCTAGGATCATTGACGAGGTCTCTATCCCAGTTACAGCAATGTTGGAAAGGTCCTTTATCTTGGCTTCCTTTTGGGTTAGTAATTGTAACTAGTCTAAGGGGTATTCCATGACTGAATGGTTGAAAGGGCGGGGTTAGTTTATACAGCTAGAGGGGTTTAATCATATTTTTACAGTGTCCACAATCATTCATATCAATATAAACATTTCTTTGTTTATTTAAAAAAAATCACCTTTTCTGTCATTCCAGATTGTTTGATCCAGGTGTTTTTTTTTTTAATTTGATTGATAAATACAAAATTTTCGAAACACCTAATGCGTAGTTTTATAGCTAAGGTTGAAATTGAAAGGTATGTTGTATTTATAACTTTGAAGAGATCAAACACCTAAACTTTTGCAGCATATCTGCTTCCCTGAGAAAAGCAGATAGAATTTCAATTCAGATGAGTAGTATATACTCAAAACAAATATATTGGGGAAACTGCTTTATCAAGAAGCATGGCTATAGCATTGTAAATATCGACAAGAATCAAAGTAATTTAAATAGGGTAGAGAATTAAGGATGTGTAACGACACATTGATATCTATATGATATATGTTTACGCATTTCAATGTGTGTAAGAGTAATAAATAATCCAATGAATATGAAAGTATAATTGAACTTCAAATTTTTTGCAGTGAGGACCTGCAAAAACCAAACATTATGAAATGCATTGCGAGCAGGTGCACACAGAATAAAATCTTTGAACAGATCTTCACTTCAAAAGTTAGGAAATAATAACAATTTATAATGCATCAAAAGTAAAACTAAGTGTTTTCTGTTGGTCTAGCACAGAACCATGCTACTGTACCAGATTTGTACTGTAGAGTCTAAGGGACTATTTTTGTTTAGCTTATTTTGAGAACAAAGTTCCGGGTTTTCCAATATGCTGGAGACTTCTTGTTTCTTGCTAAATGAGAACATTTCTTGAGCTGATCTATGTATCATCTAATTATTTTTGAGGGAATGAAAAATATAGAGGTAGACCAAAGCCTTTATAGTACAGGTTTAGATGGCTCTTCCATTTTCCATCATCTACTTCTGTTGAGTGTCTTTCATTCTCTTGTTTAAACTAGGACCAAAGAAGATTGAATTTCAAAGGGAATGGTTCACATTTCCAATAATATTTTTATTTTCTATATAGTAATTTCTGGAACACTTTTCTCGTAGTGATCACTCTTTACTCAAAGATTCGCTGCAAGTATTTTCCAGTTTCAGCCTGTAAAAATTAATTTCTATTATTAACTCATAGTGATCATGTCCCAACTGTTTCACTTTTTTATGTCTTCCTTCTCCGTTCAACTATCCTGGTTTTGGCCATGACTGTATTGATCTAACCATAACAGCCATAATATCTGCATGGGACATAACTTCTTTTTCTGCTATCATTTGTAAACTAATATAACTACTTTAGTTTTAGTTGCTTCTGAACTCCCATTCTTATAATTTATCCAATTTTCTCAGGTGTGGCAAGAATTCTGGATAACAGGTGATTGTGATGGTCGAGGTGTTCCAGTATCTAACATAAATGGTCCATTGGATCATGATATTTTCCTGCTATGTGCAAGGGATACCATCAAGCTCTTGAGGAATCATTGTAGTCTTGCTCTTTGGGTTGGGGGAAATGAACAAACTCCTCCACATGACATTAATGAAGCCTTGAAAAATGATCTGAAGCTCCATCCTTATTTTCTGATCTCAAACAAAATAAGTAATCCCTCAGAAGATATAATGGATCCTAGTCAGTACCTTGACGGAACTCGCACTTATGTTCAAGGATCTTTGTGGGATGGATTTGCAAATGGGAAAGGAGACTTCACGGATGGCCCTTATGTAATTCAGAATCCTGAAGACTTCTTTAAAGATAATTTCTACAGATATGGATTCAACCCCGAGGTTGGCTCTGTGGGGATTCCTGTTTCAGCTACCATCCGAGCAACAATGCCTCCAGAAGGGTGGATAATTCCAATACTTAGAAAGCTCCCTAATGGTGACATCATAGAGGTTCCAAATCCCATATGGAAGTACCATAAATACCTAGCCTATTCAAAGGCAGGGTCTGTTCAATATCAGATTGCACTCTATGGGCAACCTAAGGATCTTGATGACTTCTGTGAGAAGGTAAATTTGAGAAATTTTCAAATTGCAAATGTTGCTTTCCTTGCATTCTCTTCTCAGGGTCTTGTTCTGATTTTTGCTGAATTACAATCTCAGGCACAACTTGTTAACTACAGTCAATATAGGGCTTTGCTGGAAGGTTGGACTTCTCGTATGTGGACAAAATACACTGGTGTTCTAATATGGAAGACTCAGAATCCTTGGACAGGTCTTCTGGGTCAGTTCTATGATCATCTCCATGACCAAACAGCTGGTTTCTATGGCTGCCGGTCTGCAGCTGAACCAATTCATGTCCAGCTCAATCTAGCAACATATTTTATAGAGGTAATACATTTGTTATTCATATCAAATTCAACTACTCATACCTTTCCAACAAATTCCAGTTTTTTATTTTTATTTTTTTAATCTTTTCTCTCTTTGCATTCCAACAGGTGGTAAACACTACTGCAGATGCACTATCTGATGTAGCTATAGAGGCCTCTGTGTGGGATTTAGATGGGGAATGTCCATATTACAAAGTTACTGGCAAACTTTCTGTGCCACCGAAAAGAACACAAACCATTATAGAGATGAAGTATCCTAAGTCAAAGAAACCTAAACCAGTTTACTTTCTTCTTCTCAAGCTCTTCAAGACTCAGGACAATGCCATTCTATCTAGGAACTTTTATTGGTTGCATTTGAGAGGTGGAGATTACAAGCATTTAGAGCCTTATAGAACAAAGAGAATACCACTCAAGATAGCATCGCAGATTTTTATTAAAGGAGCAACATACGAAGTCCAAATGCATGTAACAAACAAATCAAAGAAGCCAACTTCTAAAAATCTGAACTTGAACTATCCTTCCATTCACAGAAAAGACAACGACTATGATATAGATTCAACAAAGCCATTGAAAGGTTGGTCAGAAGAGATATGTAAAGATAGCCTGCTGCTGAGAATTTGCAGGCCTTTCTCTAGGGTGGATAATGGTCAGAGGCTTGTTGAAACAAATGGAACTGACTCGGGAGTTGCATTCTTTCTTCATTTTTCTGTCCATGCTGCAAAGGACAATAAGCAAGAAGGAGAAGATACAAGGATTCTCCCGGTTCATTATTCTGACAACTATTTCTCATTGGTGCCAGGAGAGAGCATGACCATCAACATCTCTTTTGAGGTGCCTTCAGGTGTAACTCCGCGAATCACACTCAACGGCTGGAATTACCATCGGGGACATACCATTTATTGAGGTTGAGTATACCATTTTTTTTTCTCAGTTCTTTCGATTTCTTATTCAATTAAATATCATGAAATGCATTAGAATAAAATGTGAACTTCAAGGTTTAGGGGTTTCCAGGAATATTTGAAATCAGATTAATTCTTATCTCAAATTTCTACTTCTTGTGGACTGAAATTCCTGTAATGTGGCATTGTCAAACAAATTTTTTTTTTCTGTTTAACTCCTACCATACCCAAAATGATGTAAACTGGCAAACTGGCCCTTCCTTTCCCTGGTAACCACAAGTTACCATAGAGCACATTTACCAGGGGACTTAAATACAGAACAGGAATGGCTAAATATAAAGGGATTTTTTGGTTACTCTATTTATTTTCTGGTACTCCACCACTTCAAAATAAACCTTTTTACTGGTAGTATAAGTTTAAATGCTTGATTTAATAGGCCACAAATTTTAGCTTAGTATAGTTTATAGTTAATATCTTTGACAAAGAACATTATGCTTAGTGGACTGTCATCTTCAAATGGTTTTAACTTTTAGCATAGTTGGAACTTTTATTTTTTGCTACTATATAGACAGAAAGATCTTTTCAAGCTCTATGAGGGCTTAACTAAAGTTCGTAGGGGTCCTTTTTTAGCCCAAATTCCACCTCTTTGACCACTTTCCTTGGCCCAAAAGTTTCTTGCTTCTATTATAATTTTAGTAATTTCTTTGTTCAGTTGTTTTCTAAGTTATTTTATTTACTAATTGTATTATTTTCTTCCCTAATTGTCTTTAGGGTTTTGATCATAAATATAGGTGTTCAAAGGACTTATGCATCATTGTTTTCGAGTCTCAATAAAAATTTCTCTAATTGTTTTATCCTAAGGGTAGATCGAGTGTTAACCTTGCTTTATGATGGTTATGTTGCATTAGTCTTGTCTTCCATTTAAGATTGAAGTGCTAGAATATAGTTATACTAAGTGCGGATTGTTAAATTCTAATCTTTCTTTATTGTTTGCAAATAGATTTAAGTTATCAAACACCGCTGTACTTTAAACTATGAATAAGTTTTTTTGTTATCTTGATATCTATTGTTGTGCCTCTATTGTCAATTATAACGTTTCAGTTACTAAGACGTGTTTATGATGAAGTTTTTGACGACAGGGAAAGTTGGTGTTAGTTCAATATCTATTGCTTGGTCTTCTGGTCATCTATAACTTTAGAGTTCTTGTGGTTATTTGTTAGTAACTTTAGTAGTAGTAAATACAACTTAAACACAAAATGTTACTATGGAAAGTTCATTATAAACTGGTAGAATGATTTTAAAGGACTTTAAGGAACAAGTGCAGATTCCTGCTCTAAATTGCTTGACAAAGAGGATGTCTTCCTAGGGCATTGAATTCACTTGATCAGCAAGTCACTTGAAGGGCATTAGACGAGACTATAAGATGTGGCTCCAAGGCATTTGAGAACTTAAGCAAAATGTTAAATTACACCAACCACAGGTTGGGTTGCTGGAAATTAATGGGAGCAAAGCTTTAGGGTGAGTAGAAAAACTCATTCTGATCACAAGCCCTATTTTGGACATATTACAGTCAAAAGAGGAGAACTTGCTAAAATGCCTGCCAAATTTCTCAAGTACAAAAGGATAAGTCTTGCATATAATGGAGGAGGCCACCTCATGAATGATGAAAAAGGGGTTAAAAAAATGTTATGTTACTACTTTATCTATACCATTACAATAGGATCAATATAGATAGTTGATCATATTATTGTGAAAATTTTATGATATTATCATTGTTTGTGTGTTTATGATGAAGTTTTTGACGATAGGGAAAGTTGGTTTTAGTTCGATATGTATTGCTTGGTCTTCTGGTCATCTATAACTTTAGAGTTCTTGTGGTTACTTCTTAGTAACTTGGGTGGTAGTAAATACAACTTAAACACAAAAAACAACTATGGAAAGCTCATTTTCAACCCCTAGAATGATTTTAAAGGACTTTAAGGAACAAGTGCAGATTCTTGCGCTAAATTGCTTGACAAAGATGACATATTCTCAGTGCATTGAATTCACTTGATCAGCAAGTCACTTGAAGGGCATTGGATGAAGACTAAAAGACTGTGGCTCCAAGGCATTTGCGAACTTAAGCAAAATATTAATTTACACCAACCACGGGTTGGTTTGTTGGAAATTGATGGGAGTAAAGCTTTAGGGCGAGTAGAAAAAATTATTCCAATCATGAACCCTATTTTGGACATATAATAGTCAAAAGAGGAGAACTTGCTAAATGCCTGCCAAATTTCTCAAGTTTGGAAGAATTAGTCTTGCCTATTATGGAGGAGGGCACCTCATGAATGTTGAAAAATCGGTCAAAAAAATGTTATATTACCTTTTTATTTATACCGTTACAATAGGATCAATGTAGATAGTTGATTGTGAAGCCTTTTACCCAAATTATTGTGAAAAATTTATGTTTTTATCATTGTTTGTGCGTGTGATGAAGTTTTTGACAACAGGGAAAGTTGGTGTTAGTTCAATATCCATTGCTTGGTCTTCTGGTCATCTATAACTTTAGAGTTCTTGTGGTTATTTGTTAGTAACTTCAGTGGTAGTAAATACAACTTAAACACAAAACATTACCATGGGAAGCTCATTTTAAACCACTAAAATGATTTTAAAGAACTTTAAGGAACTAGTGCGGATTCCTGCGTTAAATTGCTTGACAAAGAAGACGTCTTTCTAGTGCATTGAATTCACTTGATCAGCAAGTCACTTGAAGGGCATTGGATGAAGACTATAAGATGCGGCTCCAAGGCATTTGAGTACTTAAGCAAAATGTTAAATTACACCACCACGGGTTGGCTTGCTGTAAATTGATGGGAATAAAGCTCTAGGGCGAGTAGAAAAACTCATTCTGATCACGAGCCCTATTTTGGACATATTATAATCAAAAGAGGAGAACGTGCTGAGTGTCTGCCAAATTTCTCAAGTTTGAAAGGATTAGTCTTGCATGTAATGGAGGAGAGCACCTCATAAATGTTGAAAAAGCGGTTAAAAATGTTTTGTTACCTCTTTATCTATACCATTACAATAGGATCAATGTAGATAGTAGATAGAATATAGAGTCACTAAAACAGTTAGAACCAATCTGAAATTTCTGT
>JAJIYU010003906.1:0-25523 GCA_030144865.1 Tinospora cordifolia
CCTTTCCAAGCTTGCTTCAACTCAAATCCACCCTTGTTGATGTGATTCTCGACGGATCTGAGCTTGAAGATGGTAGATAATGGTTTGAAGGGGCTCAAACCACCCTTAGAATCCAATAGAACACTTAGAAAACGAAGCAAAAGAGTTGGATGAGAGCTAGAGAAGAAAACCAATGAGTTGCGGCAGAAAAATACCAGATCTAGGGTTTTCTGCGCACCTTTGGTTTATATAGATACAATGAATGACCGCAGTCACTGTGTGATTACCGCGGTTGACAGAACGTTTTGCACTACTCATTTCTGAGTTTTTTCATTTGATGACTGCGGTCACCATTTCACGGACCGCAGTCATCAGTGTTGATTTTCTGGTGTTTTTCATTTGATGACTGCGGTCACCATTTCACAGACCGCGGTCATCAAATGGGTTTTCTTGCATGATGGCCGCGGTCACCATTTTATGGACCGCAGTCATCAGTGTTGATTGTTTTGTTGTTTTTTTGTTTGTTTGTTTGTTTGTTTTTTTTTTATGTGATGACCGCGATCACCATCTCACGGACCGCGGTCACCAGTGTGTACTCCTCTTGTTGATTTGTCGTGGGTTTCATTCGTGATGACCGCGATCACCATAGAACCGACCGCGGTCACCAGAATGGTATGTTTTTCCTTCGTTATGGGTTTCTAATGAAATGACCGCAGTCATTATAGATCGACTGCGGTCATCAGAATGTAATTTCTGGTATGGTGTTTTTCTTTGTCATTTTTTGTGTTTCTCAGATTGACATTACTCTTATACTTATTTATACTTATGATACATGATTGTCGAGTCCTTTTGGCCATTTTGATTCTTTTCTCGAGTTTGTTATTCCACTTTCGTTGTTCACTTGTGGCGTGGACGTCTCATAGATCTTCAGGGTATTACATTTGTCTTTCTCTTGGATTGTCACTTGCGCAATGCACATACCTTGCCTTCAATCATTGTCATTTTTAGAGAATATTTTTTTTGAACAATCTCTATGAGTATCTAGCAGAATTTGTGTGCATTACAGAGATTCTTTCATTAAAAATGCCCTTTTATTACCTTTTTTTTGCATTTTTTTACAAAAATCTAAGAAACTTTTATTTTAGGCGTACTTCACTGATTTTGCAAAGATTTTAACAAAATTTTGTAATTTTATGGTTACAGGTGATCTTCACTTTGATTGTCCTAATTACCGAATTAATATGGCTAATTTTGCTGAAATTCGTCGAATTTTAGACCATGATCAGACTGTGATTATTCAAGCCTCTCAAATATCCCAAAGTGATGCACCCTTTAAAGGAACTCAGAGGCAAAAACTTCCCCCCTTAGAACCTAGAATACGAGCCAAAGTGAGAACTAGAATAGATTCCACTCTATTCATAATGACCCAGTGCAAGAGCAATTGAAAGACAAGTGTATTGTAGATCTTTATTTTGAAAACATGTGACAATAGTGAGGTAGACTTGCAATGCGAAGAAATCTTATTGCAGGAAATCCATTGAGCTTTTTATGAAGCAAGATCACCCAAACACTTCAACTTGGGATATTATACGAGTTTTATGAGTAATAGGGCCAAGAGGGAAAACTGGATAAGAAGCAACATCAAAGAGATAATGGAACAAGGAGTGGCAAGATAAAGTTTTGGAAGGATGAATCCAAAAAAAAATTTGTCATGACTAGTTAATGGTCTAGCTGTTCTCAATAAGGAAGTAAAGGATGAGAGCTGAGCTGCTGGTCAACAGTTAGATAATTGGGGTGGTAAAGATTCCAAAGAATAGGGTTCAAGGCGTCCCCAAAAAATGCGCAATTGGATGGTGTGGATAAGAGTAGCATAATATAATCTAAGGAAATGTTTAGCAAGATCAGGGTTACTGAATGAACATTCTTTCCAAAAACAAAAGGAACAACCAACAATTACTGTTGGAGTAAGATGCAGTTAGGAAGTAAAGAAACCACAAATCTACAACAACTCCAAAAAGTTGATCTAACTCTCAGAACAATGCTTTTAAAAATTTAATCTGTCTATGTCTACCAGTAATGAGCCATGTTCAATATGAGTGAGACTCCATATGAAACCTCCAAAGCCACTTCGCATAGCAGAATAGTCCTAATTAGAATGTTTCCAATGCCTAAGCTTCCTTCCTTCGAATGGAGTTAGAGCACGAGTTCTTTCTGTGCCTTTCCACACAGATGCTTTCAACTTCCTCTCTATGCTTTTAGCAACATCATATAACATTCAATAAAGAGATGTTTAGCATATTGGGATAGCCTTAAACATTGAATAAATGTGAGTGAGTCTCCTTTTTCTAAAAGGAAGCCTCTTTTCCAACCATCCAACCTATGGCATGATTTGGAGATAATAGGCTCTCAAGTTGTCTTACACTTAGGGGTTTCACCTAAGGACCTAAATAATTGAGTGGCCAAAAACCAATAGAGCACCTACTAAAGGAGGCCAAACTATCACTCAAAGAACTATCAATATTGATTCCAACCAGTTGACGTTTGGATGTATTGACTTTGCTAGGGATCTCAATGAACCTCTACAGTAATTGAATGACATTCTTTTCATTGTCTTCATTGCCTTGAGGAAAAAACAAATTGTCAGTGACAAACTGATGGTGCAAAACAAAGATTTCATTCATAGTAAATCATGAATTCGTGAGAAGAGGCAAGCTTTTGTCATCATACGCTCAAGGGCACCGGCCACCAAGGTGAAGAGAAACAAGGAGATATAATCACCTTGGCTTTGATTTCTTTTTGGATTAAATTTGCGAGTGGGTTGGCCATTCACTACTATAGAGTAGTAGCCGATTTCAAACATCCATGAAAGCATCTTTTCCATAATCAAGCCTCTTATTCTCAATCACTAGATCCACAAAATTCCAATCGAGTGAGTTTTAAGCCTTGGTGAAATTTGCTTTAAGCATCACCCCTTGGAGCCTTCTAGATCTGTAGTTTTTCACAACTTCGTTATCCACTCAGATGGCATTTAGAGCTTGGTTGTTATGGACAAGGACAAACTGAGTTTCTTCTACATTTTTCTGAAAACTGGTTCAGATTCTCAAAGAGAGGACTTTGGAAATGATTGTATAGAGGCTCATAACCAAGCGTATGGGCCTATAATCACTATGGGAGTGACGAGTCCCTTTTCTTTGGGTTGATGCAAATATATGTTTTGTTTAATTTAATATTTACAACTCATTCTTGTCAAACTCTTGCATGACTTGTATCACATCATGTTCAACGATCCCAAGATTGTTGGTAGAATGCTATTGGAAAATTTTTCGGTCCTTGTGTTTTGTAGTCAGTATAGCTGAACACAATCAATTTCATTTGTTAACAAATATTTGTTGTAATCACTCCTTATCATCCTTTCTAATCAACTTGTAATGAAATCCATTAACAATAAATGGAGATGAATGTGAGAGAAGATTTTTGCATGCTGTTTCCAGTGGGTGTATGAAAGCGCTCTTCGTAGCATCTGTTGCAACTTTTTGGCGCATTTATTGGGAAACGAATAATAGGATCTTCAAGAAGTCAAAAGACAAGGTGGCTCTTTGGGGGGGAGATATGTTTGTTGCTTCATGTTGGGTCATGCTGCTGATCTATCAAACTTTCTATCTCGATTAGTTGGTTTATTGATCTAAGTGTTTAGATTCTTTCTAGTGTCTGTCATTCCTTTGCTTTGGTTGGGTGATTGGTTTTATGTTTTAATAAAATATCCTGGTTCTTCTCCAAAAAACAGAGCTCCATTATTCCTTGTTCATCTCTAATCAAATAAATAGTCACTTTTCGCTTTTGAAATGAGGCATATTTGCTTTCTGCTACTAATGATTCTGCAGAAAAGTTTGGAATCAGCATCATCTTCTTCCAAAGAAGCTATCTTGGTTCTTTGCCCAACCAATAGAGTTGCCTTAATGCAAGTATTGACAAGCTCCACTCTAGCACTAGCTCTCATGGCAAATAACTCAGGTGCCAACTTGTTATGTTCTTCCAAGAAATCCAACCGCACAATTAGTTCTTCATGATCTTTCTTGCTGAGAGAAATGGACTTAAGCATATCGTTTTTGAATCCTTGATAAAGGTTTTAATAACAATTTTTGTCATATTCCAAGGTTGAATTCTACCATCTGTACTGACGAATGGCAAAAACCCACATGATCAAGAATGCTTTTTCAAATTTGAATAGAGAGGGACCCACCAGTTACTTTGTTTTGTCAAGGACAATGTTCTGCAGAGTCTCTTGCCTAGTCAAGGGAAACAAGTTATTCCACCCCATAGAAAAGAGGAACTGATTAATTAGAAAAAATATTGGGTTCTTCAAAAACATTTCACCTATTCACTTGGGCATTAAGTAGGGGAGGATTGATTAATTGCAAATCACTAATGATTGCATCAAATATCTTTGTGTTTGTATAAGCTTGGGACTATTAATATTTTTTCCCCGACATTAAACTGTGTAAGTCACCACCAATGGACCAATTGTTGTTGCAAAAAACACTAAGGCCAGCCAATTCATTGTCATGAAGTTAATGGGTAATTAACTAATTATAGGCCTTTGGGATCAAACTATTTGGATGGATGTATGTACAAGGAGACATTGCATGATCTCATCTTTCTCCTTAGAAAAACAGTTATCTTGCTATTTGGAGCTGCAAATTAATGTTAACAAGCGGGTTATGGACTCGTTGGTGAAGATCAATGGTATTTCGAAATGAAGTTCATGCTTTACATATAAGTTGAGGACTTTATGACATCTTTCTTTATGATTATTTTAGTGAATAGATGGAGGAAATCATTTTTTGAATGGTCTAAGATTGGGAGCTTTTAACTTTTTTTATTCTTTCTATATCGTAGTCAAAGGTGTTAAATCAAAATTGGATCGTTTAAATCTTTAAGGACAAGACTTAAATTGGATCGTAAATCTTAAGATTTTTTTAATTTTTTAAATAATATATATGGATCGGTCTGCTATATGTATATGGATATATAATGGTTTAAAGCTATTCTAAAACTCACTTTACATAAATATATATATATATATATATATATATATATATATATTAAAAGAACAATCTATTACATGTATATTATCTTTTTTCTTTAATGAAAAGTTTACACTAACATTCATTAAATAACAAAATCTTATAAAAAAGGTTGTATTTTTTTAATCACAATTGCTCTAATTACAATTTCATGGCTTGTAAGTCCTATGATGCCAATTGAGTCTTATGATTGGAGAAAAATCACATAATTTGAGTAAAAGACATGATTCTTCTACATCCTTGATTTTCTTAGAGTTGCGAATTGAATCATAAGATTTTAATAACAGTGATTGTACTTAGTTGTCGCCTTAATCAATTTTAATGAGAGGTCGGCTTTAGTTTCAAAAAAAAAAAAAAAAAAAAAAACAGAAAGAATAAAAATGGAAGGAAAAGTGACAAGTTTGTGGCCTTCACACAGCATCATTTGAACTGTAGACAATATGTAATATTTGTGAACAGTTTTTTAGATCAGTGATTTTGCACTTGGTAGTGTGGGCAAAGTGATCTGCGCTCTGCTGGCATATCTTCTTGGCATTTTAAAAACAGCAATAGGATAACCTTGTCCTAATAGACTTGAGTGGCATGTCTTCTTTTGGGTTTGGCTGCCAGATTGACCTGATATTCATCCTTCTGGTCATGGAATCTGCTGTGGGAAAAATATAGAGCATTTTTCTGCAGGGATGCTGTTGGATTTTATTTTGGAATGAGAACTTTTGAAAAATTATGCTTCCACCGTCAATAGGTTTACTTATTGGTGTGAATAATTTTGCGTATGTGACTATATCATATTGTTCTTTAATTTTTTTTAAAGTTCTCATTCCTAAGTAAAATATAGAACATACTCCTGGCCATGGAATCTGCCAAAGGAAAAATATAGAACAATTCTCTGCAGGTATGCAGTTGGATTTTACTTGGAATGAGAACTTTAAAAAATTATGCTTCCTCCATCAATAATAAGTTTACTCATTGGCATGAATAATTTTCTGTATGTGACTATATTATATTGTTCTTTAATTTGCAAATGGTTGCCTTGGTGAGAAATTAATCTGACTTTCTGGTAAGTTCTATTGTCCTTTTTGTGGTCTTATCCCTGTAAAGGTTCTAACTTGATGGTTTTATGAAGTTTTAAATTGTTTTCATGTTACAGTCATCGTGATAGATTTTATCTGCTTCATGAGTGGCTTCTTTTTAACCATACTTTGAAAATCTAACATTCTTTTTGGTCTCGCAGGTACTTTGGGCTGGTTTTGACAAGCTTGATCTTAGTCCATCTGCCTCCAGACGGGTTCTTTTACTTGGTTACTCCAATGGTTTTCAAGTACTTGATGTTGACGATGCCTCTGATGTCAGTGAGTTGGTCTCAAAGCGCGATGGTCCAGTTACATTCTTGCAGATGCAGCCCACTCCTGAGAAGTCAGAAGGAAATGAAGGTTTCAAAGCGTCACAGCCTTTGTTATTGGTTGTAGCCGGAGATGAAAGTGTCAGCTCCAATGGAGCTCATGTAGGTGGGATAGTCAGAGACAGTGGTGTGGAGAATCGTCTGGGAAACTCTGTCTCATCACCCACAGCTGTCCGATTTTATTCTTTAAGATCTCATAATTATGTTCATGTACTGAGATTCCGCTCTGCTGTATATATGGTTCGATGCAGTCCCCGAATTGTTGCCGTGGGCCTCAGTGCACAGGTAAGCAGAGTAAACCTATGCTTTGTCTGGTGTCATCCATAATAAGACAATTCTATTGAAGAATTCCATTTTATGTTATATCATGGTTTCAGGTGTTGAAATATAAATGTATCAATGTGTCATAGGCTTGCCTACTGTCAATTTTCTACTTCGATTATGTCAATGTATCAATTCATGTTGGAGATGCCAGTGACTATATATAGGCATTTATAAGTAAGATACATTACAAAGCTTTTGTGGCATTATTACCTTTCTCCAGCCTTTTATTTAATCTTACCGTGGATATTGTTTTCACCAGCATGATGCAGCATCAACTCTATCAAATTATCTAATAATTTGACTTAATTGGTACATTATGTCATGGTTTCAAGTGTTGAATAATAATTTTATTGACAGGTTGTAGAGTTGCCGCCTTCTTTCACTTTTCTACTTTGATTTTTGTCAATATATCAATTCATCTGTGACTATAAACTGGTGTTTATAAGCAAGATACATTACAAACCATTTAGCATCTGTACCATCTTCCAGCCTTTTTCCAGCCTTTTAATCAATCTTACCTTGGAAATTGTTTTTCATGGCATTTATTCTATGGAATTGCCTCATCATTTGACTTCTTCGTTGTGAGTGAACCTTCTCTCTCTCTCTCTCTCTCTCTCTCTCTCTCTCTCTCTCTCTCTCTCTCTTCCCTTCTTTTGAGTCTTGAGGTGCTGAATTGGGTTCTGCAACTCTTTGATTATTTCCCCTCCTGCTTCCATCTTTAGGCAGTACCTCCAGCTATCATATTGTTTTATTTGGTTAAACCTGATTGATGTGCAACACACTTATAATTTCTGATAATATTTTGTTCTTGGCAGATTTACTGCTTTGATGCTGTCACTCTTGAGAATAGATTTAGTGTTGTGACATATCCAGTCCCTCAGGCTGGACAGGGGTTGGTTGGAATTAATACTGGTTATGGTCCAATGGCAGTGGGTCCAAGATGGTTAGCCTATGCTTCAAATGGTCCGCTGTTATCTAACGTGGGCCGCCTAAGTCCTCAAAATTTGACCCCATCTCCTGGTGTTAGTCCATCAACATCCCCTGGCAGTGGAAGCTTGGTAGCTCGTTATGCTATGGAGTCTAGTAAACATTTGGCTGCTGGGATTATTAATCTGGGTGATATGGGGTACAAGACTTTGTCAAAATACTATCAAGAGCTTTTACCTGATGGTTCCAACTCTCCAATATCATCGAGTTCAGGCTGGAAAGGTGGTAGGCTTGGTTCAGTGGGACATTCAACTGAAACAGATAATGCTGGAATAGTTAGTACTTCATCATGTTTTTTCTTTTTGGCAAATTGTTAATGTTTTTTGAGGAATTTTAAAATGGGCTTTCTGTTAAATTATGAAAAACCTCAAAAATTTTTTGACTGTAGGTTGTTGTTAAAGACTTTGTATCCAGAGCTGTCATTTCACAATTTAGAGCTCATACAAGTCCATTATCTGCACTATGTTTCGATCCAAGTGGGACCCTTCTTGTTACTGCTTCTGTCCATGGAAACAACATAAATATTTTCCGGATCATGCCCTCTTGTGTACAAAATGGAAATGGAATGGGCACTGGAAACTATGATTGGAGTTCTTCTCATGTTCACCTCTACAAGCTCTATCGTGGAATAACAACAGCTGTAAGAATCTCTCAGAGCATTCATTAAAAACTTGCTCTTTGTTTATTATTTTTGCTCCCAATTTTATTCTTTGTTTACATGCTTCTTTTTCTAATATCCTCTCATTCTCTCCGGCGAACTTGAACCCTTTGCATGTAACAGGTCATACAAGACATTTGTTTTAGTCATTACAGTCAGTGGATAGCTATAGTCTCGTCCAAGGGGACTTGTCATATTTTCATATTATCCCCTTTTGGTGGTGATCCCATTCCTGGCATTCAAGCACACGGTTTATGTAATGATGGACCTCTTTTCCCAAGCCTTTCTTTGCCATGGTGGTCTACTTCATCACTTGTGTTAAATCAACAATACTGTCCTCCCCCACCTCCTGTTACACTATCTGTGGTAAGCAGGATCAAGAATGGAAATTCTGGGTGGCTGAACACTGTTAGCAATGCAGCAGCTTCTGCTACAGGAAAGATATCTGTGCCATCTGGTGCTCTTGCTGCTGCTTTCCATAATTCTTTACCTCAAAGTCCTCTGTCTATTCCTTTGAAGGCAAGTGCATTGGAGCACCTATTGGTCTATTCTCCATCTGGTCATTTAATTCAACATGAACTTCTGCCATGTATGGGTGTAGAGCCTAATGATAGCATTGCAAGTACTGGTTCTACTCCATTGGTTCAGATGCAAGATGAGGAATTAAGGGTTAAAGTTGAACCAATTCAGTGGTGGTATGTTTGTCGAAGATCAGATGCACCAGAAAGGGAGGAATCTATTTCGAGGATTGCCTTCAATAAACAAGAGACTTCAAACACACTCTTAAATAATTCTGACTGTGAAGATATTGGTGAAAAGTATGTGATGGAATTGAATCATTCTACAGGGGTTAAAACCTTTGCAAAACCCCACGAGAGACCACACTGGTATCTCTCTAATGCAGAGGTGCAGATAAGCTCTGGGAGGATACCTTTATGGCAGAAACCTGAGGTACATCAATCAAATCTAACTTTATAAGGTGCGGTATGAGTGACTTTCTTATTGTCATGGTGTTTTTTGTTCCTTCCAGGTATCCTTTCATGTGATAAATGAAATGAATTACAGTAGAGATAATACTTGTGGGGAAGTTGAGATTGAGAAGGCTCCCGTTCGTGAGGTTGAAGTTAGACGGAAAGATTTGTTGCCTGTTTTTGACAGTTTCCATAACATGAAATCAGGATGGATTGACAAGTAAGTATTACAAATGCCTGGTGCTATAATTTTCTGTTCTACAGTAAATTTTGTTTAAGCCAGGTTCAGCAGCTTTAGTTGATGTAGTTAATAGTGCCAGGAAGTAATTTTGGGAAATTTGGAAGGAATGCTTTTTGAATGATAGCATTCTATGTGTTCAATCATGCATGCATGTTTATTATTTTATGCATATGTGTTTATGTATTTGAAATGTGTGAATGTATTGGACTTGACAACACAAGTACTAAAAAAATAGGAGCAACATAGCAAGAGCGAAAACATGTACACTCAATATGTCAAGAATACAAATATCTGATCTTTCCTCAGATGAGTGATGGTGAGAACTTCTTAAAGTTTTTTGGTCTGTAAAACACTTATAGTTTTTTTGCAATAACAAAGTTGAAGGATTGTGCAATAATACTTTTAACGAGGAAATGTTGTTTTTTTTTTCTTTTGTTTTTTGACGAAGGCAATATATATTGATATATATTGATTATTTGTAATAAATGGCAGAAAGAGAGAGAGAAGGAGGAAAAATCACGATTCATATTAATGAAAAAACACTTTAAAAATTAAAATTTTATGACTTTCTGGAAATTGCGCTCCTAAGGCCTGGTGCTGTCATGATGGTACCATATTTAGGACACAAATTGGTACTGATGCAAAAATAAACAAAATTGATTGTCTCATGCAATTGACTTTATACTCCAGTTGCAGCAGTCTTTGTAAAAAAAAATTAAAAACTAAAAAAAAAAAAGGACCTTTAACATGCTCCTATAAATGACTCAATCTGAGTAAACCAGATGAATCTGAAATGGGGCTATTGTTTCCGTTGCATTTTAAGTATGGGATGCAATGTTGGCCCTCTGTATTCAGTTCGAAATTGATTAATAATTAGGCTTAGTCTTTTCTTTCATGGTGGTACTTTGACTTTTTAATCTTCCTCAACATACTTGTGTCATCTCAATACGACTCAGATTTTGGTACACTGTTTGTTTTCAGCACTTAGATTTCCGAACACCACAATATAGATTCTCTAAAGAAAGAAGAGAAAGGAGAAACAAAGAAAATGATTAATAGGTGACTAGTCACTAATATAGACATTGAGAAGACAAATACAAGTTTAGAAGGAAGAGTTTTGGCTTAGTGATAAAAATAACCCTCTACATTCATACAAATTCAAAATTTTGACAATTTTTTGCCTATCCTCCCATGCTGTGCAATGTGGAAATGAACCATTCCGACTTCAAGATTTGCATTAACATGCGACAACAATATCCAAATCAAGGGGACATAATTTTAGTTGATTTAAACTTCTCTACAATAGATTTTCTTTTTACCCGATTGGCTTTATGTGTATGCTTTTTATTTTTTTAAAAAGGATACAATGTTAGTGGCTAGTTGTGTAAACTAGCTCCTCCACTAGACCATACTCTCAGAGAGTTATTAGGCCTGTTCATGGCTGTCCCTTCTTTACCCCTAGAGTGAGGCAGTGGCAAAAGTTGGTTAACTAGGGTATCTTAGAATAAGGCGAGCAAGCTTTGGAATGAAGAAAAATATATCTAAAGGATCAATCATTTAGAGATCTTACATCTTTATTCTTGAGGAATGACTACAAACTCTAGCATTGCACAATTTTTGACGACCGACATTTGTCAATGATGATTATATTCAGCAATGATAATCTCTAATTATACTATCTACTTATTCCTGTGTGAAGAATGAGCTTCTGTGACACAAATAGGTCTTTATTTTTAATTTAATTTATTATTATTATTTTTTTGTTTCCTTCTGTGTTGTTACTTTGCCTTTTCTCTAATCCAAATTTTCTGTTTATATTTCCTTTGTGTTTGTTGCATATATTATCAGTTAGTCTTGAAATAAAATATGTAAATTGTAGTTAAAATATTTCTGTGGTGTGCGCTTGTGTCTTTTTTTCTCAAATTTGTGTTTCTGTTTTGACTTTTGTGGACATAAAACGTGGAGTATTGTTTCTATTTTTATATGGATAGTTCTTTAATACATGGATTATACATTAAATGTCATGTATAGTGTTAGCATCTATAAAACTGATTGATTATTTTGTGTTGGGGGGCTGCAAAGAAATATATTTCTTGCTACTTGGCGTATGCCTAGCTTAGATGTCCCTTGATATCTTGGAGAACTGTTTTCGGATGAAAATTATGTAGTATGCTAGAATATATGAGCATCTGCCAGTCTCACTGGGTGAAACTCTGTATGATGTCTATTTTTTGTTAGTTTCTCAATTGCACTGCACTTTATGTGGTTTTTGGTTTCACCTACATACTTGAATGCTTAATTAATCAATGCAGTGGCTTTCTCGGTGGAAGATACCCAAGTGTTTCACCTTATGTGCCTAGTCAGCCTGTAGATAAGTTTAAAGAAGATGATATTACTAGCCAATCTCAGCTTGCATCCCTTGGGTCAGTGCAGAGGTCAAACTCAGGTATTTTTAAAATTTTAGTCAACAGGGATTGTGAACTTTCTTGCATTTTAGTCCCACAAAACAAAATTTTACTTTCATTATCCTTCTAAGAATTTCGGAGAGATTTATTTATATTTCTGGATTTTCATTAGGGTCATTGAGAATGGGCAAGAGTTTACTTGACTTGGATCACATGGATTCATTCAAGTCAAATGGACCATCCAATTCTGATGGCAAGTTGACCAGTGTTGGAAGAAACATTGCTGAAGAACAGTTATCTTCAGACACTAGTAGCATCACTGAAGTTTCCAATGCAAGTTCTGGTCGCTCTACTTCCAGCCTGAACAATCTTGAAGAAGATGGGCAGGAGCATATGGGCTCACACGATCCACTAGATTTCGGGCAGTATTTTAAGGAGGGCTATTGTAAGGTGTCAGAGATGGATGAATGTCGCGAGGCTGTTACTGATGCAGATAGCAGCAGTAGCCATTGTGAGAGGGACAAACCTGAGGAAGACGGGGAGAATGATGACATGCTTGGTGGTGTCTTTGCCTTTTCTGAAGACAGTAAGAATTTATAGACAACAAAATATGCATCATAGCCCTTGTATATTGCATTAGGACATACAATGTTATGACTTCACTAATTTGCTTACTACTTTCTTTTGCAGGTTGATCTGTGTTCCCAAGCAAAACAAGTACTCTAAAAAAAGTAGGGCAATGCCACCAAGTTGCAGGAATTAATCATTTCACACCTGAATGTTGCAGCTAGATTGATCTTTAGCCCTTGATAAAATGAAATAAAAGGTCCAGGATAAGGGTTAAATTGAGCCCTTACGAAGGAGATTGTAAGTGCTAAGCCGAGGAGATGGATGAAATGAAACAAATCAATTGGCCTAGACTGGCAAGCCAAAGTTCGTGAGCATCTCCCATGTTTCTCCACTGTACATGTTGTAGATTGAAGAAATTCACAAAATTCACATGGGGCTAGCTTCTGGGGAAAAGGGGGGAGAAGAAGTTTGTTAAACTCTTGGTAGGAGTACTAGGATTTGAATTTTCAAGTTCCTTCACCATGAATTTCCCTGTCAACCTCTCCTTTGTACAGTTGATTTTAGTGTGAATGGTTCAACTTCCCTTGGAATTTGTTTAACAAATATTGATTCTTCAACAAATGAAAATTGCAAAAAAAAAAAAAAAAAGTAGAAGGAGAAAGGAGATATAAATCTAGTTTGTTTCTGAATGATTTCATTTGTTTCTTTCCGTCTTGTCATTTGGAGTCTAGCTCAGCAGCTACATGACTTGGGTTTCTAGCCCTCTTGTTCCTTATCAAAAGTTCAAACAATGGCCGTGTTTGGAGAGCTTGAGCATTTGGAAGGAAAATGCACTTTTTATGAACACAACCAATGCAAAAGCAGATCGAGCCCTGCTTCTATAAATTGCTCCAAATCACAATTTTTTATTTATTATTTTTTGTGTGACTCAGGTTTCCCCCAAGTAATCAAGTTTCTGAATTACCCACATGAGGCCAGGATGATAATCCCAGCTGTTAGTTTGGCTGTATATATATAGTTCAAGACGTGAAATAGGCAGGGTGGATTGTGTACATAACTGAATAGCTAGTTATAATGAGTCGAGATCATAAAAAAAGTGTTAAAACCCAACAAAATAGTAAGTTGAAAACAAAACATAGTTCAAGCTTTAGGTCGCGATTATTTTCATTTATTTATTTAGATTCCAAACCAACGTGTATGAGCTTGGCTTGGCCATGAGCAGCAGCACTGTTTGAAAATCTATCGCTTCGATGTAACGAATCTTCACATAACCATAAACAATGATTTACAGTTGAAAAGTAACCTACGTCACAATTTTTTTTTTCATAAAAATGTCTTCTTTGGTATTGTTCTTGATAGTTGTTAAATTATTTTGAGTCACACTCATTTTGTTATTCAGTGACAATTCAAGATGTTAGAAAGAGAATCTTTAAATAAGTGTGTTGGAAACGTATGTTCCCACGGCGCTGTTCTTTCTTCAATGAGTTCATCTCAGCAAGGAAGAAAGTAGGAGTGAGAGAATGATCTTTCATATGAAAGTTTAAGCAGGAATATTACTTCTTGCCATCACTTCTTGTTGGATCTGATCGTTGTTTTGTTAGTATTACTTAATTGATAATACCGTCTCCATGTTCGAAACTTATCCTGGTTTTTTCAAAAGGCTTGAGAGTTGTTGCAGGGGATGAAAGAGTTTTATGACAGTAGAGTTGTCAAAAAACTAAATGAGACATACACTTGCCCTCAAATGGACAACTAAAAGTACAAAAGAATTTTAGATCGATAAGCTTAGTGACCTGCCTCTACAAAATAATAGCCAAGGCACTCTCCAATAGGCTATAAAAGGTTCTTCACAGCATGGTGGATGAGTCTCAAATGACATTCATAGAAGGGAGACAAATTTTAGATGTGATCCTAGTAGAAAAGGAAGCTGGATTGAGGAGGAGATCAAGCATTGTAATTATGGTGGACTTCGTTAAGACATATGATATGATAGATCGGGGCTTTCTTACATACGTCATGGAGCAAAAAGGATTTAGAGGCAAATGGATTCAATGGATGATGGGCTGCATGACATCAACAAATTACTCAATGTTAACTAGCAACTGCCCAAAGGAAACTAAAATGATCAAAGGTGAAGACAGGAGGAAAAGAACAGGTGACATTACTTCAATATGTCGATAACACCCCTTTTTTGCTTGAAGGAGAAGAAAGGAATGTGAAACTTGTAATGCTACAGAGCTTTGCGCAGATGTTTGGGCTGCATGTCTATACTGGCAAATGTTAGGTGATGGGGATAAATATAAAGGAAGAAGTTGTGGCAAACATAACAAATGACTTAGGGTGTGAAGAGAAGTTAAAGGCCGGTTAAGGAGGCAGATTCATGCAAAGAGGCCCGTGGAAGTATATAGCTTCCCTTGCACCCATGGTGACGGGGATAAGATGGTTGGGGAGCCTTTCATTATCACAAGCTTTCCTGAACTTTTTTCAACTCTCTACTCAGCAAGAGAATGCTATATCGCATTTCATCTAACAATCAAACATACTGTTATAATTGGTCGTTCCACTTCGCAAGGGATCTAACAAGAAGGAAATAGAACACAATAATAGGTCTGTTGACTGTTCTTGAGAGGGTTAAGCTATCCAACGACAAGGGCAGATATAAACAAGAGCTAGAACCCTCTGGCCTCTTCTCATGCAGATCTTTGGAGGTTATTCTACAAAATTAATCACCTTCCATCCAGCCACAGCCTAATACAGTAGCAACGATTTAGAAAATGCAGGTTCCAAGTCTTTGGTTGAGTAATGATTCTTAAGAAATTGAACACCAATGACAGCCTTCAAAAGAAACTCTCAAATTATAATTTATCCCCACAACGTTGCATTCTATGTCACGCAGCAGAATAGTCGGTTGAACACATTTTCATTCATTGTACATGGGCAAAATGCATTTGGGATAAAACTTAAAACAAGAAATTTCTCACGAGAAAGGAGACACAAACCGACTTCCACTGAAGAACGTCTCACTAGGAACAGTAAAAAAAATCATTAGTATCCTACCAGCTGAGGTGAGGCAATCTATGGCAAATACGGATAGAGAGGAAATGGATAGCAGCTCAGAGCCTTCTAATGTATGGGACAAGATCAAAAGATTGGCTAGCACTTGGGTGTTCGTAGCAGGAATAGTAGACGTGACCATCAATTTCTGATTGGTACACAAACTGGAGAGGATGCATGTACAGCGTGTACATTATGTTTACGCCAATTCTAGAAAATATCACGTGTATGTTTTCCCAACAACTCATTGGCATAATACCTTGTAACACTTGTTTTGAGAAATAACTTTGTTTCTTCTCAAAAATAATTGTTCAAGGCTCATCAAGCCGCTTGTTTCAGAGGATACAAAACATGAAAGGTATTAAGAAGAAAATGATTACTACAGAGTTACATTCCCCAACTTAACATGGAAAAGTGCACGTGTGCTTGTTACACATTTACTTGGGAGTAAATCTTCAAATGCAGACCAATGGCTTTGCATATGAAACTCCTACTTGTTCTTAGTGCAAGTCTGACCAGTAGTGTACTGTAATAAGTAGAAACAAGAAGTGAAACTTGATTTCCCATTTGAAAGATTAAATTGAAAAGGTCGGCCAAGCCCTCCAAGTTTGCTTGATTATCTGGGTTCAAATCAGTTAGATTCAGTATCTACTCAAAATTTTCTTTTATTTCTATTTCTCTTTAATTTAAGCTCAATACATTGCATTGGAACTGCGCTTTTATTCATTCACAATGTGACCAAAAGAGCCTTCATCTCATGGCAAAAAAGATAAGACTTGTATTCAGAAAAGAAAAAGAATCAATTACTATATTTGAGCTTTGAAGAATGGGTTCTACTCCTAGAGGGCGCATCAATGATTACTTACAGTCTCATTTGGTGGTGTACTCCATCTTCTTTTTTGCTCATCAAAGCTTCCAATAATGGCAGACTGTTTTGTGTCACCCAATACATTTGCTAAATGATTGTAATAAGCTCTATGATCCACACTTTCCAGTATTTTGACTAATTTTCCATGTTTTTTGTCAATAAAAATCTGCCCGTCCTTGGATACAGCTCCTGTAGCCTTCACGCTTACTCGCTTGGACTGCAAGGTCTGGTTTAGATGATGATGTTCACTAGCAATAATTACTGCACCTAGGATTTCTCCCAAGAATATTTTCTGTTTCAGAAGAATAGCAATAGTTAGCCAGCAAAATCACAGATCCAGGATGAAGGGTAAGATGTTTTGCATAGATTCTCATTGATTGACTATTGTTTTACTTTACCATATGATGGTATCTATGATGCTTCTTCTTTAAATGGTAGAGTCTTGATAGCAAGCGTCGGGCAAACAAGGCTTCGGGCGTCTTCTGTTTGAGCAGCAGTCTCTTTATAATGAGAGGGAAAGAACTCACTCTATGCTGTACACTAAGAGGAATGAGTGTGAGTTTGAGTTTGGAATCCAGAACAGTCTTAGCAGCCAAAGGATCAAGAAACATGTTGAATTCTGCATATTTGTTTGAAGGAACAGTAAAGACATTTCCTTTTTCCTTGTTGCCATTACTGATGTGCCCGCCAACAATGTATACATTCTGCAACAGGATTCAAATAAATGCAAAATTTTGTCATTGTTAGGAAATGCACAATAAGCACGAGATTTAATAAAATGTCCTAATATTATCATACATCAGAAAAGTTATTTACATTCACCGTTTCTATATTCTGCTGTACAGTTATTTTTACAAGTGATTGAATTAAATGGCCTTATATTGTCTTCAACGATGCTATCTACAGTAACGTATGTTTCAATTATGGAAAATTTAGGTGAAAACAAGAAACTGACCTCAATAGCTGAGCTTACATCCTTCTGTGAAAGAATAATCTGTGCTAAATTAGTTAGAGGTCCGCTAGTCAAGATCGTAATCTTTGAACCTGGCTCCAACGATTTGACAATGGATTGCCAAACTTCTAGTGCCAATGGTTGCCGTAGGTCTGGGTGATCAGTGTCTCTAGGAGCTCCAAATTTCACGGAATTTTCTGATGTATACCTGAGATAGAAAGATTGTCTCTATCAGGAAAATATGTCCATTTCATAAATTTAGTCATCCTATAACATGACATGCAATACGTCATGTGTAAACTACCAAATAAATGATCTTTGACCATCTAAAATCTGAGATATTGATTGGCTAATTAATAATAATATTGTGTTCCTAGCAGAAATTGTTGTATAAAATAATTTAGATACGTCCAGTCATTACCTTCTGGTGCTTCGAGGCAAATCACGAGCAAGACCATAAAGTGTATCAGAGTCCAGAAATCCACCACTACCGTGTGGAATGGCCTTGATATACTTGCAGTCTCCAACAGCACTGAGAAAGGGATTTGCCTCGCCCATGGCAAATACCTCGCCTCGACCAACAGGAATGTCATCGCGACCCATCATATGTAAGATATCATAGACAACATCTATAGTTGCTGCGTTTGCCCACCCAGTTGCAGTTATCAATATTCCCTGGGAAAGAATATACATGTTTTGTCAATAAATGTATCTTTAAATAATTTTGTTATAAATTACAAGAAGGAAGCACCAATTTACCTTAAGGTTGATTACTTCAATCGGTATTTTTAATAGATAGATTAGTGCAATAAAATCTCCAGCGCTCATATCCATGTCAAACACAACAGGTTTCCCTCGTTGTCTTTCTCCAAAATCTGGCTTGTAAATATACCCTTTATAATAAGGAAATTGTGTTGTAAAATTAAATCTACCACTGTGCTGAGGGAGATTTAGAACCTGCAGTCACAAAGGCAGAAGTTTAAACAAATTTTCAATCTAAAGCTTGATGAACCATTTCAATAAAGCATTGACATCATGGATGTTGAAAGAGAAAATGCCCAAGGGAAACTTACATCTAAGAAGCTTATAAAAAATTCCCTGTCTAATTTGCTGTTGGCATTCTGATTTGGTTTTGCTTTTGTAGCAACAAGAATTCGCACTCCATCTGGGCCATTTACTTCCTTTGTATAGCCATCCTATTCACATCAGCTTAAATTTAACTAGAAGCTTTATCACTTGCATTGAGGGAGCAAAATGCAAGTTGCTTTTAAAGAAATACTAACAAGGAGGAGGTTTTTCAAATGGAGAAAGCGAGGCTTCTAAATGAAGAAGTTAGCTTCATCAGTAATAAATCAAATGAACAAACTACCTGGCACCTCCCTTTGCCATTTTTAACAAAACAAAATGGATCAAGAAGTCCCGTTTGGACATGGCCACTATGTACTCCGCCCTTCTGTAAATTAAACTTTGGAAATGCACGCCCATCAAAGAATGGATTTGAACCATCTGAAATACCATAAGGTTTATTGGAAGTCACCACAGTTATGTTTATGTATTCCATCTCCGCAAATTCATTTTCCCCATCATGCTTGTGTGAGTTTCGCATGATTGATGTCGCCACACCAGAAGTAAAAGAGTCCCACATGAAATAGCTCTGCAAGAATTTCATTAATTGGAATCTACACAACTAGAATACATAGAGAAAGACCATTGAACTATGACGTCTAAAACAGAAGAAAGACTGAAAAAGAAATTGATGACCAGAGTGATGACATAAAAAACTAGAACCTTTACATGCATGCTCTTAAAAAGAAAGAAAGAAAGATTCTTATTGATGTCAAATAGATACGAGTTAGATCCATGTGTGATTGAACAAACAAAAGATAAGAACTTGTTTAAAAGATAGCTAGAAAACATGAAGTAATGAATATTAGAAACAACCAAATTTAGAATTTTTCTTTAAAGAAAACTTGAAACTTTGATTGCAAATACCAGTAGTTAAACACGGAAACATTATGTGAGTCCTTAAGAACTATGTTAAGGTGCATTTTCTCAAAAGAGAAAGGTAAAACCCGAAGAGAAGCAGCCAATGCTTCTTGTTAATCAAAGAGGGATGCCACTATCCTGAAGGGGCCAAAGTAGGAATCATCATTTTTGCTAGAATAAGCACGATTCTATCAACTGTGCCTTTGCATTAGATTGAACCACTAATTTTCAAGAATCGCCATATCTAAGAAGAAGAGACCATTAAATCTGCTTCGTGGAAGGACAATCCTGCACTCCGCGAAGATATCAACTGCTAGCTAGCTAGAAGTAACATTTATTTTACTATACTGATAGAGCAGATCATTAGAAACAAACCACAATTTACGGTGAAGAACAAAATGCTGCACTTATAACCTTGAAGAGAATACCGTATAGAATTGATCATCGAACCACGTATCTCTCGCAATCTTCAAGGACATGAAGCAGTATTGTGCTTCGAGCGTGTTGAGTCTCCTATCGAATGTCTCAAAGAACTCCTTTGTAATAGGTATGGTGTTAGTTGCGTCCAGCGGCACAAGTGTAATAGGAATGCCAGAATGAAACACCTAATGCCAAAACAAAGCAAAACAAAAGTGAAGACCTTATAGTAGGAGCCAGCCAGTACTGAAAAGACTGAAAGTCTGTATGTGATCAAACAAGTATGGACCTGGTATGCTGCGAAGGGGTCTCCAAAGATATTGAACTCGCCGTAGGGATTGCTAGTATAACCTGTGAATATATTGCCAGGGTCACCACACTGTCTAGGCTTGCAGGAGGTGCTGGCATTCTTGGGGCAACAACCAGTTGGGTTTCTGGACCTTACTCCACCACCCATGACATATATGTGTTCTACGTTTTTCTTTAAGTGAGGATTAGTCATGAGGAAAATAGCAAAATTTGTGTGAGCCCCAATGACAAATACGGTAGTTGGGCCCTTTGATATTGTGTCGATCATTACTTGCTGCACAGTTGGCTGTCGAGATGGTGTATATCTGCGAGGCCCCTGCTTTTTCATGACAATATAGTAAATAAGCTAGCTTCTGCCTAACAAAAATATGTTACAATTAGCCTCAGCGGCCCTAACACTGACTACTGAGAATTTTAATCAAATTAGCCTCAGCGTCCCTAACACTGACAACTGAGAATTTTAATCAAATTGTTTTTAAAGTGTCCTTTGGAATAAGATGTAGGGTTTTACTCTGAAAAGTAAGTTACAGGAAGAGAACCCAATTTATACTTTAGTTAATGAACTTGGTTATATATAACATGCAACTAATATTTTAGTTCAGATGTACCTAATAGTTAGTTTATGAAATTTGAATAAGTTTTTTAGTTAAATTTTATATTTTTACTTTTAATTTTAAGTATAGAGTATTATTTGTTAAGTTACACAGCTACAATTGAAGTGGTCATATTCTTATCAGAGTATTCACAATAGTTACATTTTTTTAACATATAACACTCATGTCTAACACTATGTCTAACACTCATGTCTTATTATACTTTTTCTTATAATAAATTACACTATTCAATATTTAACAGATAGGATGCATAATTAATAAATATCTATTTTTCATTTTTATAATAAATAAATAAATTTATATATTTTTAAAATTGTAAATAAATTAAACTACGAGAAACTTTACTGTAAATGTTATCATATTTATACATCTATTTTAATTTTTATACATTTATCTGTTTTACAAATATAAATATTATATCTATTCTATAAATAAAATATATAAATGAATTAAAGGAAACAAAAAGATGAACGGAATGAGCTCAACCCAAGGTATACATTGGGCTGTGTAATCAGGTAAGCTATAAAACACCCCACGTTACACGCCTATTATCAGTTTTAGAAGTGAATATCGGGGGTTAAAAGACTGAAAATGTAACCCAAAAAAAAAAAAAAAAAACCCGGAACGTGTAACGTAGACATCCTCAACCTTCCATATCGACCCCTGCTCTGCATTTCGACAGTGACAACGATATGCCATAATAGCATGACCAATCAAATTTGAAAGTTCTCTTTCTATTTCTTTTGAATGTGACGACATATATTGTCGACTACTAGGTTTACTATTTTTTTTTTTTCAAGAAAAAACTTACTTTTAGAAGATAGCGTTTTCTTGATCGCATCAAATTGAGGAAACTTGGTCGGGTCCCGACCCTGCCACCAAAAATGGTTCTTCACTTTTCAATGATATACACATATATAAAGTTGTTGACTTGAGCATCCAAGATAACCTATGTGTCACGGGATTTTCCCTCTGATTACTACAGTCCAGGTGTCTTAATTTGCAATGCCGAACACGAAATAAAGGGAAGAAAGTATCAAGTTCTGCATCAAGATTGGGAGGGAAAGAACCCAAGTAAATAAGTAGGTAAATAAATTAATTTGTACCTCTTGACCTGTGAGGAGCACAACTATAATTTTTTAAAAGTATTTTTTTATGACGCTAAAGGGTAGAAAATAAAAGGAAGCAACTTTATTTATTTTTTGCTGTAACGTAAAATTGTATGACTACGTGAAATGGAAGACAACAGACATCTTGACGGGCTTCATTCAATTACTGGTCATATGAAACAGGTCGGTTTACCAAATTGCAGAAAACTAAGATTTTTTTTTTCTAGTATTACCGGTTTTTTATACTTAGGTGGCATTTTTCTTATGGAATCCTTATAAATTTAAATATTATAAAAACATTTGGAGTACACGGTTAAAAAATTGGGACATCCCAATTTAAAACTCAACTTGTAAATAATTTCTCAACCAAGTTACTTCATTCCTCTTCTTGCTTAAATTATTGGATGAATGTGCCTTAAATCAGTTGTTACTCCAAACTTTGTGGTAGCTCTAAATTTTAATTTAATTTTTCTTTCCTTGGCAGGAATGCAAATTAATTTATTTATTGTGCACCAGTAAGTCTAGATCCCAGAATGTTGACCTTACCAACAACTATTGTGGCCTTATGAGTTATTACTAATGATTTTTTTTTCCTGATATTTTTTTAAATTTCTGTTACTTGTTTCATCATGATTATGATTTGAAATTGGTAGGCATGCCGTATGCTAGAAGATATAATTGCCACAACTTCCGTACCTGAGGAAGAAAACTTCTGCGAAAGCCAAAATTTGTATCAATATCTAACCACCCTCCAAGTCCCACCGGAATTGCTTGTCTGTATCTACAACCTCCAGCTGTGGAAATTCCCTGCTAGAGTGCTATGCCCTCAAGTTACCAGCAAAAATGGCCAAGAAATAAATCAAATGAAACTTTTTACCATCTACTTTTTTTAATCTAGATTGTCATGTAATCAAAGTCTAATAGAGGGGAAGAAGAACAAGCGTTATTGAATCTTCAAGTTATGTAGATAACTCAATACATGTTTGCGCACCTGTTCAATTATTGGAAGATATCCTCCAACATTTGGAAGAATTGTACCATTTGGTAGTATTCCACCTTCGCCTCCAACGCCAACCATAACATCGTCTCGATCCATCATGTAAAGAATATCATAGACTTGATTAACTGCATGGCCTGCATTAGTCCAAGCATTTGAGTTGACAGTAACTGCCTGCACAAGATAATTATCAATCCAGTTTACAATCTCATCGCATTTTGGCATAGAGCAACAAAATTGTTCAAGCATTAACAGTGAATCTCAACTCGGTCCTCTTTGCCTACTCTTGCAAAAGACAGTCATTCAGTCAATTTACTATCACAAAAAGGAAAAAGGATGTAATTCGAAATTAGCAGAATCGAGTAGTTAGACAACATTCGTTTCATTCTCAAAAGACTCTCCGATTTCACTCTGTTTCCGTTCTAATCGCTAACCTTCTTGTTAAGATTTTCTGCACAGCACGCAGAAAAAAGAACCTGAAAGACGAATCTTCAGAAGAATTTTACTTTCAAACTAAGCACTCATAGAACTCCAAAAGATTTTAAATCAACGACTAATTGATTTGATAAATGAACTAAACATATTCAAACGAAAAACAGAGACACAGAAGCGAAACCTTCAAGTCGATTTCGGATCTGTTCAACTTCAACAGATACAAGAGAGCGAAGAAGTCGTCCGTATCAACGTCCGTATCCAGAAGAATCCGACGTGGCCGAGCTTCGACCTCGGACAAGAAGTCCGCTCCGAGAAATCCAAACAGAACCAGAAAACACACAACAACAACTCTCCTCAACATTGCTCACCGTTCGCTTGCAGCTTCCTCTTCTTCCAATCCTCTGCCATATAACACACACTCAACAACAAAAACATTGACAAACAGGAAAAAAGATAAAGAGAGAAAAAAAAAACAGAAAAAGATAGGAATCTGAGTTAACTTTCTACCGGAAAAGCGCCGGAAACAGTGACGGACAACGGATTACGGCGAAATCGATCAAACAGCCGTCTGCTTCTTGTTCCGATAAGAGTGATAAAAACAGAGACAAGGTTTTTCTTCTGTTTTTTTTTATTTTTTTTGGTTGGGGTTCTTTTGTTCCGTTATTCCATTATTCTCTTTCAATCGGATTGGGGGAGCCAGATTTTGACTTTGATTGCGTAACAGTTGCTGCCTTTGAGCGAGTTGGCGTCGCCTGGTTTTTGGTTGGGTCATCCGGTCATGTGGATCTTTTCGAGATACGGTGAATCTCTTCATTAATTACTGCTAACTTTGTATTCCATAAAATGATAAAGTTTTAAACTATGAGTATGACCGACGATGCATTAATTTTTTTGACTCAAGATGTTCAGTTGAAGATAATAAACTTTTTTTATCACACTCAATCTTACTAATTGATTTTGTGTTCTTAAATTATATCTATGATGAATACATTACAAATCTAAACTTGATACGTTTAGATAATGTTTAATAAATTAGTTAAATAAATAAATTTATTTAAATTTAAAAATTTTAACTCCTAAAACTTTAAAAAGATTTTCATGATATATTTAATGCGCATATTTTATTAAAAAAACTAATGTATAAATCAAAAGTTTATATTAAAATTTTACTATTATAACTTAAAACTAAATAAAACATTATAAAGTTATGTTCTCAATAAATAATATAGCATACACATATTACAAAATTTTTCAACGAAATATTAGTTTCTAGTTTCAATTTAATACAAATTGATAGCTTTTAAGAATTGGTTAGAATGTGTTTATATCTATTAATAGGGTTTTAATTCACGCGACCAATTATGACAAATGTATTTGAAAAAAATCTGAAAATGAAATAAAAATTTTAAATTCTCATAAAACCATAATAGAAAATATAGATTCATCAGTCAATTTATTTCAATTTATTGGTTTAATTCAGTGTAAATATAAATATAAAAAAAGGGAGAATTGTCATCTTCACAAAATAAATAGCTATATTATATTTTTTATTTTTAATATTTTTTATAAAATAAAAAGAAATGTATTTTTATTATGCTCTAAACTTGAAGGAAGATCTTTCTCATGAAAGATTTTCTTTTTTTTTCTTTTTTTTTTATTTAGAGTTATAACAATCGGTTGGTGTAATTAATATAGACACGTGTTTCAAAATAAAATTACATAAGAACGACCCATAAATAAAATTACATAAGAACGACAATATAGACACGTGTCTCAAAATGATGAGAACCTCAATTTTTCAATCTATCCCCAATCACGGGAGTGGACCACTGGCTAGAAGAGTTGAGTTTTCACCACATTAACCCTCTCTTTTTTTTTTTTTTTTTTTTGGGCTTTTGTCAAATAGCCACGTGATAAAGTTTTTAATGATGCCAAAAAAAGATTATAAAGTTCAAAGACCAAATGAATTCACCTAAGAGATTCTCAAGTGCGTTCTTATCAAATTACTACCAAAAATTTTGCTTCTTAGCATAAGTAGAGTAATAAATAATTCAATTAATTAAAAATATTGAGTATAAGTTGAATTGAGTCCAAGTCCCTATTCAAATTTAGACATACCCTTATTTATCTTTTATTTTTAAGATTTATCGTACCTCTAAAAAAA
>JAJIYU010003907.1:0-25602 GCA_030144865.1 Tinospora cordifolia
ACTCCATAATAGAGGTTCCAAAAAGGTATAAAGACTTAACCTTAAACTCTTATGGATGTATCTTGTTATGCATGCAAATATGCCATGATAGTAGGGTGCTAGAACAAATTTCCTTGTGTTCTTTAGGATATAGCAGAAAATTGATGGAATGATAAGCATGTTTTAAACGTTGCATGCTACTGATTTGAAGTGGTTGTGATAAGTGAATATGTTATGACCTATAGACTGTAAATGGACACAAGAAACAACCCATAAGAAGGTTGATTGAATGAGGGAAAAGAACACTAGAGGATAGTGAAATTTATGCACACAGAAATTTCCTGCATTCTGTCCAAACTTTCTGAAATAAAATTGACTGACCAAACCTTGATAGATTGAGCTAAAATTTGGTGGAGAGACCCCTAGATATGTCTATAAGTTTCCTACAAAATTTCAGAGTATTCTGATATGTGTAGCTAGGTCAACTGAGGCAAACAGTCACTGCCTATCACAGGGGATACGGGGTATGTGCAGTTTCTGTTATCATGCTTAGAAACCTTAGTAAATGAGGTCCAAAAATTATAATTTAAAATTTCAGAGAAACTTTAAGAAGTCTAGAACAGTTCTGCAAAGTTTGGTACAAATACAATGAATGGATTGCCTGCAGAAAAATCAGGAAAATAGTTGCGCAGATAGGGTCATAGGCTAAGGTTGGTGCCTAAGTAATGAAAATTGGGAAGATTGGCCCTTTTTTGCCCAATTGACCCCATAATGACCAGAATTGACCCTGTATGACTTTGTTGACCAGCTAGGTCAACAAATGATAGGTTGACTAGGGTTGACCAAGATTGACCGAGGTCAATCAAATGGACTTAGCAACTAAGGTAAAGTGAACGGACGAATATGAACTAGTCTTGACTAGGCCAAATGATTGATTAACCAATGATATAGAATTTGAGTGAGCCAATCCCCATATTAATGTTAAGAAGTTGCATCGATTTCGCAGGACCCAGTGCTAGTGGGAAGCGACCGGTTGCGAGAGGAGCGTCGGTAGCGGAACATCCTTGTGAGTAGTGTTTTCTAACTCATTTCTTAGAGCTTGTTATTCTGTGCATAGTGAAAATTGTATTACATATTGTGATGAACTCGCATCCTTTGAATGAGTTTTAAATGAAAAGTGCACTGAATGTCGAGGTCCGGGAGCAGGTTAGGGTATTGGATGCGGTAGAGCAATTAGGGCGAGTTGTGACCCTGATAGTGACCACCTAGCACAGAGTGCCTATTGAGGGGTTCTGTGGGCCTACGATAATGGCAACGACAATAAGTCCTAATCGGGTTGTCACAATATGCCTAACTGTCTGCAACTCACTCGTGTATTGATTGGGCTCCCATAGAGCATCGAGTGACCACCTAGCACAGAGTGCCCTGAGGGGGGTTCTGTGGGCCCAGATTTGGGTCGTCACCTCTACACCTAACCGTCGGGTTTCTTCCGCTCGAGTGTTTTTAATCACTTCAGAGAGCTTGCAAGCCTCCATGAATGTTTTCATTGTTTAACTATTTTTAACAAAGGTGCATGATTGCATTATGATTTTGAATTGTGTTTACTGTTGCATTCACTTGCATAATGCTATTGTTCATGCATCCATGACACATGTTTTAACTATGGAATACTTGTTTTAAGTTTGAATTAGACTGCATTACTAAATGAGCCGCCGTGGACAATTAGGCTCACTACTCTAACATTTCAGGTTATTCAGCCACGAATAAGGGCAAGGGAGTGGCCATCGCGTAGGATTGCCCTCTCTTACTCTTTTGGGTAGGACTTCTTGTATTTTCCTTTCTGCTATTATGTTTTGAGAGGTAGAACCATGTATAGGGGTGAGGATAGCCTGTATATAATGAATAGTCTCTCCCGTTGCTACACACGTGTAATAACCCGTTTTGGAAATATGAAGTTCTTATTGGTGTTCGTATGTTACATTTCTCCTGCATTACTTATGATTACTCGGATAGTGTGTGATGTGGTGTTGTATGTTGAGGCTTAACAGTGTCTTGGCAAGCTTGGCTTGCGAGTGGGTTTGTTGGGACACCGTGCCGGTCGGTTCGCCCTTCATCCTAGGGAAGGGGTCCTGACAAAATCACTCAAAGTAACTCACTATAAGACTGAAATTAGAACTTCTCATACAAGAGAGAAAAGAGAAGTGAGAAAAGGTGCCAAGAAGAGGCAAGAACAAACAAAGAGGGAAGTGTCTACTCTTTGCTTTGGGATGAGATGAATGTGAGCAAGAGGGGGTTTATATAGATGTTCATGAGCACTAGAAGATGATTTGGGCATGCTCACACTAGGAAACCTTTCCATTCATCCATGGGGATGTTTTGGAATGCATAGATTGAGTGTGCACACGATTAAGAATTTGGGTTGATTTGGTTTCCAATTCTTAGTGTGAACACAATATATAAGCTTTATTTGATTTTCTATTTATGTGTGAACATAAATAGAATACTTATTATTCTTTTATTGGAACATAAATAGATTGAGTGTGCACACGATTAAGAATATTTATGCTCCCACTTAATTTGGGTTGATTTGATTTTCTATTTGATTTTCTATTTATTTGATTTTCTATTTAGAATACTTATTATTCTTTGATTGGAAGTTAATCTAATGTGATATTGTGAGCAGGGTGACTTTCTAATATTTTTTGGTAATTGATTCCTTTTCTTATACACACCAAATCAACAAGATTTGGCAATCTTCTATTTTGAATTAGAAACTTTTAATCTTGTTCCTAAGGTGTTTAGAGACATTTTTCAATAACTTTTATTCTTGGATTAGAAACTTCTAATCTTGTTCATTGGGTGTTTAAAAACATTTTTCAACAACTTCTATTCTTAAATTAGAAACTTCTAATTTGAATTATTTCGGATGTTTTTGGCGTGTAAAGCATGGTGTATATGATCACATCATGGTGCACATGGAATCATTCATTTATGGTTTCTTAATACTAAGTGGGACATCTCATAGGGGTGACATACCTGATCATTTTCATGGCATATAAGATCATTTTACATGAACTCAAATAAAGGAAATGTCCCATGGAGCTTAGAGTAGGGTGAGGGTACACATGATCATGATGTTCCACCTATATGACTTACACATGCTTAGGGTGGCCATGACTCCATGGGTTCACAAAAATCAAATAAAAATTAATATCTCCTTGTTTACAAGGAATTATGATTTATAACCTATAGTTTTAGAATCACATGAACCTAATAAACATTTTAAGGTATGGTTTGGCCAAAGGTAATTTTCTATCAAAAACGTTCTTTATTTAGGACCCACTAAAGTCACTAGGCAAATGAAAATCTAGATCTTGGCCAATTGTTTTGATTTTTGGATATGTTATTCATTTTATTAGTTCATGTCATTTTGTTTCGTTTCGGGTCATTTCGATCCCCTGAAGTACCATAAATGCCAATTCTTTCCTAATTTGGACCCCCTGAAGGGTGTTTGGCAAAAAACCCTATCCTCAACTAATTGTTCTAATTTTTGGATATGTTGTCCCATTAGTTGGTTCATGTCACTTTACTTCATTTCAAGTTGTTTGGGTCCCTAAGGGGCACTAAATGAGAGTTTTGGAACATGTCAAATTTAGCCCTACAATGAGTCTGATTTCATTTTGCACCCAAATTTTACTAAATTGATGATAAATTTCATTTGTTTGAGTACAAAAAATTCAGGGTATTACAAAAATCGTACCCTCTATGCCCTCTTGAAAATCTATATGAACCCCCTTGTGCTCACTTCTTCTTCATCCCAAAGCAAGAGTTGAGATTTTCTCTTAGCTTGTTCTAAGCCTTTTTCTTGGCAACCCCTTCTCCCCCTCTTCTGTTCGTGAGATTTTTAGTGAGAAGTTAGGATTTTGGATTACTTTTACATTATTGAAGTGCATAGAAGAAGGGATCCTCTGCCGAATTTTCTACAGACAAGCAACTAAGGTAGATAAGATTTCCTACACTTCTACTTTGCTAGTTTGAGTTTTTAGCATGTTCATACATCTTTTATTTTCAGTTTAGCATGTTTAGTTTCAGTTTTCAACATGTTTAACCAAGATTTAAATTCATTTGATCATGTATGCATGTTTATAGTATTCATGATACCATGCCATGCCCGGTTTCCATGCTTAGGTTTGATTTGAATTATAAAGCATGCTACGTATTGATTTCATGATTTTTTTGAATGTTTTATTCTTAATTTTATTATTCTAATTTTAGATTCATGAATATATGAGAATTAAGTTTAAGACTTTGAAGTTTTTGAACCATGTACTATCATGGTAATCTAAGTGATGCTATTGGTATTCTTTACATATACTTAGTGTATATGGGTCTCATCACTGAGTGTGAAGGGTTATAAACCAAAGTACTTAGAATTTGGACATGAAATCCACATTCTAATGGAACATGACAAGATGAATTGTCTTTCTATCCAAGAGTAGAGTCCTTTGATACGAATATCAAGGGCTTAGAACTCATTTCAGTCTTAACGACAATAATAACCAAGGATGTTGTTTGAATTGCTTAATTGTTTATAAGTGTTTGAATTTGGATGTACTTTTGATTTGAATTAGTAATTTAGTTGTTTATGGAATGATCCACTAGGCTATTGCTCACCCCTTCCTCTCATATTTTTTAGAAAATTGAATCATGAAGACTACTAAAAATTAGATAGGGTTTTAAAATTGAAAATTTATATGTAAGGGCATGCTGCCCAAATTTTGATTATTTAAATTAAGACTGTCGCTGAATTTAATTTTTAATTTGAGTTATGTCGTTTTTTTTATTTAAAATTCAAGTATGTACTTCTTTTATTTTATTGAATGAATAAAGATTAAAAATTTATTTTATCTCCCTTATAATAGTCTTATTAAATTAAAGTTAAATTGTTTGGGTTGTATGCTCATTATGAATTAATAAGACTTGAGATAATTGAAATAGAATATGATGCAAGTTGTGTATTCATAAACTGACACCGACCTAGCCTGCCTTGTGTTTAAGTCCAATTGAAAGTCTCAGGGGTTAGGTTGTTACAATTGTCATAAAGTAGCACGAACTTTTCTTGCTTGAGACTAACTTCACCAATGAACTCACAAAAAACTCTTAACATGCCTCAGTTGCTATAGTAAATTATGCCTTTAACGCGAAAAGAGCAACGTATTTCAAAATCTTGACTGCCAAGACACATCTAAAGTCAACTTGTTAGTATCCACATCTCCTGCCATATTTGCATATATATAGCAAAGTAGTGATTATTTACCATCACCAGACACATGTCCCAAATTGGATTTGTAACACCCTACCTACCCCGAATCCTTTCACACGTGAACTACACCACTCGGCTGGGAGCTAGGCCGGTGTTACTTGGTTTCATTCTTTCCATTTCAGTCCCAAGTCTCTGGGATTTCCTGGGTAACCTTAACTCAAAACATTTTTGAATAAGATAACAAGATATCTTGAAGAAAAATAATTAAATATTATTAATTCAATCCAAAGTTACAAAACCCTTAATTGTTTATTATAGCAAAAATAATCTCAAATAACAAAATTTGGGCAAACATGTATAATTAAATAATTTCTAAGAAATATTGTCTATGTGACATTCGTGTGCTCTATGTTTGTCAATTCCCTGAAATGTTAGAAGAAGGAAGGGTAACCATAAAGCCCAGTGGATCATCCTAAATATTTAAGTCATTATTTTAACAAATAAGATATACTTGTCAAACACTTCCAAACGCTATATGATTCAACCAATTACTTGCTTAACAGTCATAATTAAGACTGAAAGGGGTCAATCTCGGTATTCTTATCAAAATTCATATAAAAGGAGGAAAGGGTAATTTTTATACTAGTTTCCAATGGATCTAAGGTCTAAGTTTTACCCATGTGCACTAGGGACAAACCCCATCGTTCCAATCTTAAGAACACCCACGATAATTCCCTTTGGGACACTGTGTCGATATGTGGTTATAATCTTAATTATTCTTTCTGTAAGTGTAAAGTATAGCATTCATGAATATGAACTAACATGATTTAGAAATTTAACATGTGAGCATGGTAACAACATAGCATGGATCATATCATCACATAACATACATCTTTATTTATGCAAACCTAAGCATGTGACATCTAGGCATGACATGTATGATTATTTTAACATGGAGCATGTATATTCAAGTTTAATTATACACGAACATCTTATTGAAATCAAAATAATAAAGTAAAATTCAGAATTCACTTCCACCTCAAATAGCTTTAATCCTTAAGCTTCTTTGTTGAATCTTCTTCTAGCACAAAATTTGTGTAGAACTTTGTTACTACTACTCTAATTGTTATTTAAAATAGCTAAAGAAAGAAAAAAAGATGCCAAGAAAGAGGCAAAGTGTAATAGCGCGCCTCCTCCAAATTATTTGTAAACCATGTGGGCCACCCACTTGGCCGAGAGGCAGGCCGATGTCACATTATTTTTATTTTTTTACTCTTTCTAATTCAGTCATAAATCTCTATGATTTCTTAAGTATCATTATCTCATAAACATCTCTTAATAAAGTAACAAGTGATTTTAATAAAACTAACATCTCATTAATTGAAAAAGAAGGGAACAAAATCCCATTCATGCAATAATTCAAAAAAATAACATTTTTGAAACATTTGAATAAAATAATTTTATATCATTAATTCTTTCCAAAAACTCATCCTTTGTGTCTATTACATTGGAATCAATCTCAAATAACAAAATTTAAGCCAACATGTCCTATGATTAAATAAAATTTCTAAAGAAAATATTTAAGCAAAATAATGCCTATGTGGCTATCATGTTGTCTTTGTTTATCAATTTCCTAAAAAGTTAGAAAAAAGGAATGGTGAGCACAAAATCCAGTGGATCATTCTAAATATTTAATTCATTATTTCAACAAATAATACATACAGGTTAGACACTTTCAAACATTAAGTGATCCAATCAATTTCTAATTTAATAGTCGTAGTTAAGACTGAAAAGGGTCAACCTTAGTGTTCTTATCAAAACTCATATCAAAGAAGAAAAGTGTACTCTTTTATGCTAGTTTCCAATGGATTTAGGGCCTTACCCATTATCTGAGTATTTTAGGACTTTACTCATGTGAACTAGAGACAAACTTATAGTTCTAATCTTAAGAACACCCACAACAATCCCCCATGGGACACTTTGTCGGTATGTGGTTATAATCTTAATTAATCTTTCATTAAATATAATAATCAGGAATAATAAACTAACGTAATTAAATTTGGCATGTAAGTATAATAACACATAACATGGATCATGGTAGCATATAGTATACATCTTTATTCATGCAAACCTAAGCATGTGAGATCTAAGCATGACATGTATGATTAATTCAAATAAAGCATGAATATTCAAGCGTAATCACATATGAATATCTTATTGAAATCAAAATAATAAATTAAAACTCAAAAATCACTTCCACCTTAGGTGTTTCACTTCTCTGAAGCTTTAGTTGAATATCTTTCAAATCTCCCCAATTGCTATCACAAAATTTGTGCATCATTTCATTACTTCTACACCAACTGCTATTTAGAATAGTACAAGAAGAGAGAAAGATAAAGCCAAGAGAAGGGCAGAGAGAGAGAGAGAGAGAGAGAGAGCAAGAAAGACTTGTCAGTTCTTGCTGGAATGGAGATAATAAGAGCATAAGGGTGTTTATATAGAGTTTCATTGTGTAAGAATTAGCAGGTTTAGGTGTTTTCACAGAGGAAACTTGCCAATTCCTCTCTTCGTGAACACTAGAAACGACAGTGATTAGGGTTTGGGGTGCAGCACACTTTCCAATTCGTGCCTTGCGCAAGATTTTGATTTTTTTTTGCCGTGTGTAACCGTAGTCAAGACTTTTGATGTAGGATCACGGTCACCATATGGATGACCTCGGTCTTATAGTTTTGGATGCTTTGAGTCACTGGTCTATGGTCCACGTATTGAGGATCGCCGTCTTGGTTGGTTTTTATGCAAGACCATGGTTTCATGTTTTTTTTTTTGTTCGCCACTGCACCATTTCCTTCTTTTTCCCTTTCGTTTCCAATTTCTTATTTTAAAACAAAATAAAAATTGTTAATTACACAATATAATTAAACAACCTACTATTTATTTTCAAATACTTATTTAATGAATTTAAAAATTTTTTAGGGTATTACACAAATAGAGCAAGAAGGGACTTATCCAATTCTTGCTAGTCCCTTCTTGCTTGGATGAAGAGAATGGTGCTCATGCTTTGTCGAGACCCCTTCTGAAACCTCATACACGCGGCCTGATGGACACAATAGTCAAACAAGTCCACTCTTCAGACAAACTTGTTGACTACTGTTAAGCCTTACCATCAAAACATTTATAGTATTCAGAGTGCAACAATAACAAGTTAAGCAAAATAATAACAACAGTAGAAGTCTTTAACATTAATTACATTAATAGAGTCTAGTTCAACTTTACATTTTTTTTAAAACTTGTACATATTCATTTAAAATATCAAAAATAGCAAAATAAAACAACCTACTAGCTAGGGATAGGCTGGAAAAGATCAAGCAATCAACACACCTTTCCCTTATCCACACTAGACAAACCCAAAATGTTAAAGAGTATGAGCTCGATATCCATAGGAGCCTAGTGAGTAGCCATAGATATATCTACTTAAGTCTAGCATTCTACATGAAATACAACAGGCAAAACCACAAGCGTTCAAATAAAAATGCAACAACGAATAACATGCACAATCATCAACATATAAAAATGTAGCAGCCTAATATGTCATGAAGTATGCCATGTTTCAAGGGTCCATTATCTAAACTCGGCACCCTTCTTTGACTTTAAGGATCCTTTGGTCATATTGCCATTCTAGATAGACATAACCATTGTCATGGTCCACTAACCAAGCCATACTGTCGTATCTCGACGATTGCGGCCCACCGACCAAGTGGTACAATCGCTACCCATGAACCAGTAAAGTGTTCCATGCACCACTCTAAATATATCCATAGAGTATACCAATGTACTATTCTTATCTCTGGACTATCATGGCCAAGTGTTTGCACCTCAGAACCTCTCATCATTAGGCTAGGTTAACACATTTGAAGATCCGTCGATCAATCCTATCTCAGAGCTATCACGATCCAATCTTTGCACCTCAAAACCTCTCATCATTAGGTTAGGTTAGCAGATCTGAAGATCCATACTCGTATCTCAAGAATATCATGATCTAATGTCCACACCTCGGAACTTCTCATCCTGAAACCAGGTTGGTGCATCTGAAGCTCAGTCCTATCTCAATGCAATATGCAGTGCATGTAGCACCCAATTATGCAACAAGCATAAGTAGAATAAAAGATTAAGTAAATACATCAAATTACTACTCATAGACTAGATCGATTGTCGACATTCCCTCGGTCGCTGGTCGCGTCTCCCAATATTGAATCAAATACCAAAAACTTACACTATTAAAATGTGTTTCGCTTTTGGTATACACTAAGTAACTTCTTCACAAATTTTCTGTAATATACATTAAATAGGAAAAATTAATTATTTCCTATGTTACGCAGTTTTTTCATGTGAAGTAATTCATAATGCTATACAACATTAAATATAGATAATGTTAAATATATAATATTACATAATCAATTATATAACCTTATATGTAATCAATTAACATTTTAGTAACATTAATTATACATATATAACCTTATATATACATATAATATTAATCTATACATTTTTTTACTCCAATTGCATAAATACAAATTTAATATATCTATTAATATCTAAAATTCCTAATTTTGGTGTCATTAAGTTTAGAATTTCATTTTAGACGTTTCAGTACCGTTAATTAAAATTCAAGTGCCAATATGTATACCTCATATGTATCAACTTCCACTTATCATATAAATTATTAGTGTCCACCTTAGAACAAATAAACTATATATTTGTATTACATTCGTTGATATGAACACAATGATATATATATATATATTGTGTATTTTTACTCCTAGTGAAAATATACCCTGATTTTGTGTCACAAAATAGACTAACACTTCTATTGAAAACTACATTAGAAAAACTATAATTTATAACTTCTATATCAAGTTTGTACTAAAAAGAGGTGAAAATAATTTACCCAAAGCGACGAATCTTTGAGAAAACGGTAGCTTTTTTTCCCTCTTTTCTTTCCTTTTTCTTCTATTTTTCTCCTTCTCTCTCTCTCTCTCTCTCTCTCTCTCTCTCTCTCTTCTTTCCCCCCTATGGTGAACAAGTGAACAACTTTAGAGAAAGCCTTTTACATTGTGAGGGGCCCTTTATATAGACATGGGAATGGATGGGTCTCGTGCCCATTTAATGTTAAAATATCCATTTGACATGTTCCTTTTTATCTACACCTTATCATCCAATTTATCCTCTCATTTTCTCTTTTTTTTCATTATCCAAAAAATCACACCTTTATCATATATATATATATATATATATGTATGTATGTATGTATTCATTTCATTTTTTTCCTCTTTCACTAAGCTCCTACTTTGAATATTAATTTTTATTATTATTTATTTTCTATTTAATACACACATTAATTTATCTAATTACCGTAAAATCATGTATTTTTATTTATAATTCATTAATTCATAAATAAAAATACATGTCGAACTCGTTGACTCAATGTCAAAAATATGAGTCGTTACAGTCTCCCCTCCTTAGAACAAATTTCATCCTCGACATTTACTAAGATAATAATAAAAAAATCAAGGAGCAACTCTTATAATCTCAGGGAATTGACTTGCCATATAGTCCTCTCTCTCCTAGGTGTCCTACTCGGCACCATGAAACTGCCAACGTACACATACCATTGTTGTGCAATTTCTTCACGGCTCGATCAATGATAGCTACCGGAACCTTATTGCATGTACAATCTTCTCACAATCCTCCCAGCTACCACCAAAATTAAGGATGCATGCACAGAGCATATCCTCCAAACTCTGGATCATTCTCTCAAAATGACCATCAGTGTATGGATGGAAGGTTGTGCTTAAGTTTACTCTAGCCCCAACTAGTTTTTGCCAACTTTGCCAAAAAAGGGACTTAAACCAAACATCTCTATCAGACATAATGGACAATGGGACCCCATGTAATCTCACGATCTCACATATCTCTGCTATGCATCAAGAGAAAATGAGCAGACTTAGTCAATTTGTTCACAATGACCCAAATAGTATCATATCTTTATTGAGTTTGGGATAATCCCATCATAAAGTTCATAGTAATGTGTTCCCATTTTCACTCGGAAATAGCCAAGGGCTGTAATAAACTATCGGATCTCTGGTGCTCAGCCTTAACCTGCTGGCACATGCCACACCTCTGCACAAAGGCTGTTGTCTTGCTTCATCCCTGGCCACCAATTAGTACGTCGAGCATCCTAATACATCTTATTGGTGCCTAGGTTAATGATATACCTCGAGTAGTGCAGCTCTGCTAGCACTCCCAGTCTCAGGTGAGGGTCATTTGGTACCCATAATCATCCCCTTAACCTCAGTGCACCACCAATATCAATCGACTACTCAACACGAGAAGTGTCATCTGCCCACTCCCAGAACATCACATAATCAACAGCACGAGGTTGAACCTCCATGAACTCAACAAACAAAACTGGTTGGGCTCTCATCTGTGCACTAACTTTGGTCTCAGTAGAAGTTTCATGAATAATCATCACTATCACAAAATCAATCATCCTCCACTCTTGAGACACATATCTAGCCATACGAGCAATCTCGACCTATTTCCTACTAAGTGCATCAGCCACAACATTAGCTTTCCCAGGAAGGTACTTAATACTAAAGTTATAATCCTTCGGTAATTTCATCTACTTCCTCTGTTTCATGTTAAGATCTTTTTGAGAAAATGGATACTTGAGGTTCTTATGATCTGAATACCATGTGAATCGTTCACCATAAAGATAATGCCGCCAAATCTTGAATGCAAAAACAGTAGCTCTTAGCTCTAGATCATGGACAAAGTAGTTGTTCTCATGAACTTTTAACTGTCTAGGAACTCATATTGCCCATAGCGAATCTGAAAAGCTGTCTTTGGTACATCCTCTTCCCTAACACATAGCTGATGGTACCCTAAATGCAAATCAATCTTCGAGAATACTCTAGCACCCTTTAGCTGATCAAACAAATCATTAATCCTAGGAAAAAGGGTATTTATTCTTTATAGTCACCCTATTCGACTATTTGTAGTCGACGCATAAGCGGTGACTCCCATCTTTCTTTCTTACATACAACATAAGAGCTCCCTAGGGTGATATGCTAGGTCGAATAAAACTCTTACCTAGCAATTCTTCTAGCTGAACCTTCAACTCTTGTAACTCCTTAGGTGTCATATAGTAAGGAGCTATTGAGATTGGCTTAGTCCCCGATACCAACTCAATGACAAAATCGATCTCTCGCTTAGGAGGCAAGCTGAGTAGATCATCAGGAAATACCTTGGGGAACACACATACCATAGGAATATCCTTAAGTCTCCTCTTGGAAGGTTTACCAGTATCTGTGACAACCACACTCACTGGGGTACATATCTCCTCTAATGTCGCTAATCTGCCCTGGTGCTAAGTTTATCTAAACTTCTATCCTATAACACCATTACAAATCGATTCAGGATCTAAAATATTATACGCTTAGCATAACAGTCAACATAAGCGTGATAAGCAGCTAGCCAGTCCATGTGTAGAATGGCATCAAACTTCAAAAATTCTAATACTCGCAGATCTACCAATGTCTCTAGGTCATCAACATAAGCGTGATAAGCAACTAGCCAGTCCATGCGTAGAATGGCATCAAACTTTGAAAATTCTAATACCTACAGATCTACCACTGTCTCTAGGTCATCAACGCATATCATCCAATGCTCACAAATCATATTGGGATAAATATGTTCCCCAGCGATAGTACTTAATACAAGCCAAGTGGATGCCCTAATAGGTCTAAGTTTTAATCTATCAACCACAAGTCCAAATATAAATGATAAGGTAGAGCCAACATGCCTTCTACCAAAGTCTTGCTAGCCTCTAGATCAGGCAGACTGACTACCTGTGCTTGCTCTCTATATCCCTACTAGACCATTGACCAGGCTGATAGGCTAGGACACTCCGATCTCTTATACCCAATCTATCCACACTGATAATAGGTGAAAGATTGTCACTGTACAACTTGCCCTATCGGTGTTGGCTGGCCCATCTGTATTGCCGGTGTCAGTATCTTGTACTCTAAGCCTCTGCCTCCCCTACCTCTGCCTCCTCTTTGACCTCCACTTCTAGGTTGTACTACCACGTGTGCCTCGAATGTCTAAATAGGGGTGGCGACAACGGTCATCTTTGTGGTAAATTGGATCTGTGGGGTGCTAGTCGATCCTGAAACAAATTTCCTCTTCTTGTAACCCCTATTCTTTCGCCACTGTTCCTAGTTATTGTTAGTTTGTGTTGAAGTCTATTTGGTATTGCTTGAGACAATTTGCACCTATATTAGCTCATCCTTACTGTTCGCATCATATCTCAAAGCTCGGTACTTTAGCGATTTTAGACTGGAACCGTGTATTGCCCGTCGAATATTACGATTCAACCCCTGACGATAAAATCCAGCCCTTTTTGCTTTATTAGCAACCATAGAGCATAAGACTCTAAATGAACAACTCTATACATGTATTCCTAGATTGTCATATTGCGTTGTCACAAGGCCAAGAACTCCATCTTCCTGCATCCTCAGGTAGAAGCAAGAACAAAAGTCTCCAAAAATAACTCTTTAAATCTTACCCAAGACTGATAACCACCATCTAATGGCATCACCCTCTAATGTATTATAACACCCCAACCCCCGAGACTTTCAATTTGGACTTTACCACAAGGCGGGTTGGGCAGGTGTTACTTTACAAGTATATAACTTGACTTTCTATTTTAATTATTTTATCCCTTAATTATATTTAAGATTACATAACTTAAATTTAGGAATTTAATAAGGCAATAATATAATAAATAAATGAAATTCATAAACTCAATTAATCGAATAAAATTAAGTACATAATTCGATCTTGAAAAAAATTATTACAGCTGAAAATTCAAAGCTTGGGCAACATGCCCTTACATAGAAATTAGAAACTTTCTAAATAAAAAAATCTAACTAATATTCATGGTCTTCATGTAATTCAATTACTTGAAAAATAGAATGAAGGGGTGAACACATAGCCTAGTGGATCTTTTTAAACATTTAAATCATTATTTCAATTTAAACAAACCAAGCGTATCAAAAACTTTTGTACATTAGGCGATTCAAACAAATTTCTTGTTTATGGTTGACATTAAGACCGAAAGAGTTTAATCTCTATGTTTTGTATCGTTGGGGGAGAGAATCACTCTTGAAAACTCAAACCCCAATATCTACGAAGTGGGATCACTCTTGGAAACCTAGTTCAAAATCATCAATGGTAAGCCGACAAGCTGGATCGGGGTGGAACACATACAATGATGTTATGCAGCCTATCATTGCACCGGTACGTGGTTAGAATCATTATTTAATCTTTTCTTAGTGATAAAACACACAATATCAGATTAAACCATCAATATAACATGTACATAACATAAATCATTAAACATTCATTCATGGCACAATTCATACATATCATGCATTATTATTCTTAATTTCTAAACATGCATAACATGTATATTCATGGCACATCAAATAAATAAAGCATGCATATTAAAACATATATTTAAACAATCAACTTTAAAACATCATCAAACATGCAAGACTTATTCAAATTAAAATAAAGAAGTAAAAGTTAGAAATCACTTCCACCTTTGTTGAACAAATCAGTTAAAAAATATCCAGTAGCACTATGTTACTTTAACCCTAACTGTTAAGAATTTCTGCATTACTCTGTTACTTCTACCCCAATTGTTGTTTAGAACAATCCCAAAGAGAAAAAAAAATGCTAAGAGGGAGTTAGAGGAGGAGAAAGAGAGCAAGAAGGATGTATCAGTTCTTGCTGGGATGAAAGGATTGTGAGCACAGGGCCCCTATATATAGAGTTTGTGAGAGTGAAAATTGATAACTTTGGGTGACAAGTCCAAAGACAACTTTTCAATTTTCTCATGCATATAAATTAGCAAGCTCAAATATTTAGAGTTTATTATTATTATTATTATTATTATATTTTATTATTTTGTTATTATTTTTTTCTCTTTTTGACATTCTTCAATCGTTTGTTGGAAACTTGTTGAGATTCATTTTTGGTTATAATTTATATGCAAATCACTTCATATAAACCTGAAAATGGGTGGGTCCCATGCCCATTTAATGTTAAGATATCCATTTGACTTGTTCCTTGTTATCCACAACTCATCATCCAATTTATCCTCTCATTTTCTCTTTTTGTTTTCCATTATTTAACAAATCACACCTTTATCATATATATTTTTCATTATATATACATATATATATATATACATATATGTGTATTGCATTAATTCATTTCATTTTTTCCTCTCTAACTAAGCTCTCATTATGAATATTAATTATTATTATTTATTTTATATTTAATACACACATTAATTTATACAATTACCACAAAATCATGTATTTTTATTTATAATTCATTAATTCGTACATGAAAATACATGTTAAACCCGTAGACTCAATATCCAAAATACAGGTTGTTACATGCTTAGGTTTATATAGAGTTCTAATGGGCATGAATTTGCAAGTTTGGGGTATCTTCATTGTAGAAACCTTCTAATACTCTTCCCATTTCCATTTTATTTGTTTCCTATGCATAAGAATTAGTAAGTAAAGGTTTTCAAAGTTCCTAATATATTCTTTTGAGTTGATTTCATTAGAAACCTTTCTAATTCTTTATTTTGCTTATTTTCCAAACAAATATATTAGTAAGTAATTATTTTAGAAGTTGCTAATACATTTTTTTGAGTTGATTTTATTTTAGAAAGCTTTCTAATTATTTATTTTACTTGTTTCCCAAGCACATATATCAGTAAGTGATTATTTTAGAAGTTGCTAATATATTCTTTTGAGTTGATTTCATTTTAGAAACCTTTCTAATTCTTGTTTTTCTTGTATGAAGATAATGAGGATTTTGGAAAGTGTAGATTTTTAGCAACTTCCTTGGTTATTTTTATTTCTTATTTAGTTTGAAATTTTAAATTTCAAACTCTAATGTGGGATGCGACTTTTGAGTATGTTTCTTGATGTTGTTTATTAATCAACTTCTCGGCCATATTGTATACACATGTCAGTCTCCAATTATTTTAGTTACCGGGCCCACTGCTCAGACCATACACTCTTATTTTTGTCGTTGATTTAAGTCATTTTATTTTTAATAACTTTTTTAATCATTTGGGTGCTCATTTAAGTGGTTATTTATAGATTAATTATTCAAAAATTTTTGTATATTTATTCCCTAATAATTTGTACTATGCCCGAAATGTTCATATAAGCATATTCTTTAGTTTACACAAATTTGATTGATTTAATCTCTGTCATTTTCTATAATGTTTTGAAGACACTTCATTTTATTCTATTTTATATAAATTATTCTCACATTGCTTTTATAATGGTACAGGTGTCTAGTCTTACATGAAATGAACATTTTGTCCTTCAGTAGCATAATTACTGTTTAACCCTCGTTTTATTCAAATAACTTTTCATACTTAAAATCATTTACTGTTTCACATAGTGTTGTTCTACAATTCATTTTTCATGTTAATTATAAATTATCATTTTATTCCTGGGTGGCTAAACTACTATTTTACCGTTAAGTGGTCAAATTACCATTTTACTCCTAGGGTATTTAATATTCTTAATACTTCCATAAGCTCATTTATTATCTTGTATATTCTTATTCAAGAATTTATCAGGTTATTAAAATTTGCCCTCAAAAGAATTTTGTCTTGGAAATTTGTACTTATTTGTCTTGATGCTATCTAATCAAGCATTGGATAATTTGTTTATGGATCTTAAGTAATGACTTTTCTTTCTTACAACAATACTATGCCCAATTTGTTTTGCGAAGCATTTGTATGTAGAAAATATCCAATTCCATGTATAGGGATAACCTATATGGGTTGATTATTCCTACTTCTTGACTCATTTTACAGTTAATTTGGTCATGGGAACGACTAATTTTGAGAAATCTTGGATGAAGCTCTTGTAGTATCTAGTTAAGCCTAATAAAGTAATGATCTTGATAATTGTCTTGGGTTGTTTCTGGTCTATGATAGCTTCCACCTTTCTAGGATCTACAGAGGTGTCTTCTACATGGCCAAGGGATTTGACTATAATTTGCACTTATAGAACTTAGCGTAGATTGATTTCTCGTAAGTATCTCCAATATAATTCTCTACATGATCAGCTTTCGACTTGGAGTAAATCAGGGTGTCATCTGTGAAACTACTACAAACTGGTTCTTTAGATCCATGAATAACGTCTGTGCATTGAGTAAATCAATGAACATCACTATGAATTCTAAGTGTCCATACTGAGTTCTAGAGGTTATCTCTTGTATGTTTGATTCTAGGATTCTCAATTGGTGATATCTTAACTTAAGATCAATCTTAGAGAATTTTGTAGCTTATCGCAATGGGTCATATATCCTTGGTAAGGGTTACTCATTCTTTACTATTGATATTTTATCCCGAGGTCAATCTTGGATAAATGAGTGGCTCTCTCAAATATATCATCCACCCTAAGTAAGGGATATTTATTCTTTACTGTCATCTGATTCATCTTCAGATAGTTGACACATAATTTCATGGATCCATTTTTTTTTTCCGAACAACATCGAAGCTCCCGTGGTGATTCACTTAGTTTGATGAATCCTCTTTTTGCTCATCCAGCTGAGTCTTTAACTTAATTAGTCCTACCGATGCCTTCGATAAGGGAATGACTAAAGGTTAGTTCTAAGGTGAACTTCAATCTTGAGTTTTATTTCTCTATTCGATGATAGTCCTAGTAATTCATTTAGAAATACATTTCTTGCACTATTAATTTCATGATTTTCTCAAAATTCTATTTCTTGTTCTCATTTTTCATCTCTTGGGGTCCCTTACTTCGATTCTTTAGGGATCGCTTGAAGTTGATATTTTTCTTGATTGATTTGGCCCTAACCATTGTTGTCTTGGATGTAGTTAGTCTCATAGGAATGAACAACCTCTTGAATTCCACTCTCAGTTCACTTGGTTGTGACACTTGATGATCCTGAACCTTGGGCTGTGGCTGTACTAAAGATAGAGTCATCATCACTTGTTTGACCATCTGTTGAGTGATTTCTACCATTATCTCAGGCGTTAGGATTTCAAGGGGAGTTGTCACTGGTACAAGTTCCTCTGGTCTCTTTGATTAGATGCATCGGTGTTTTCTTCTCTTATCGTGTTTCCTTGGATTCTTTCCATTATCTACAAGTCAAAGCCATTTTAGTATCCAATGAGGTATCATGATTTAGTGTTTCATTTCAAATCAATCTAGGTATACTAATTCGTCTTTCCTTATCCTCCGGACACCAAATGTTTTTCAAACTTGTGATAATAGTTGTATTTCCTTTATCATTTGTCTTATTTGTTTCCTCAAATTTTCATTTGGTTCATGCTATCATGATTCTAAATTCATGTCTCTAGGTTCTCCATTTATTTAGTAACCTATTAGTTTATTCTTCTAAGTTTTGTTTGAGGATTTCAAGGCCCTTTCATGTTGTAGGGTACAAGGTTCTGGTTTCATGATCATAATACATGTGATATACATATTCATGAAGTTCAAATAAAGATAGCATGCAAATAATCATTCAATCATTCAATCATACAATTTCACATTAGCATAGGGAAATTCTAAGCTTCCATCTATGCCTCTGAGTTCGAGCATCCCATACCATTCTTGCCCATTAATATAGTCTTCCACTCAGAGATCTCGTTACACTCAAACAATTTTGGAAATGTCTCGACAACTAAGGACTCCTAAGCCCCACTACACTTTACCTTCCCATACTAGTCAAGCATAAGAAAATAAGCTCTTCAAAAGTTATCAATCATCCATCAAACATGGCCTGTCATTCTCTGAGTCTAGGATTCCTCCATACCCTTGAATTGTTATGTGTCCCATATCACATGGAAGCCAAAGATACAGGATCATCCTGATCTGGTGTCTGACTAAACAAGTGTTTCATTTTCACACGTTTTTAGTTTCTAACTTGTATCCTAGAAGTTTTTATTCATGATCCACTATGCCACCTTTGGCAACACCCATGTCTCCACCTAAGGCCTCTTTCCTAAACCTAGGGTTTTAATTCCTAGTTGAAAAGTTCAACCCTCATCTAGTTCTATTACCACCTCTAGCACTACCTTTGTACTCTATTACATTCTTTTGCCCTTAAACACTACCTCCCAATTTTTTTTTTGTAGAAAATAAGTGTGTTATTCAACTTTGACTACTTGTATGAGCTAGCAAGACAACCTCCAGTCGAGCGGCAAGACCAAAGTCTGCTTAGCAATCGACCTTCTTGAACAAGATAGCCCATCTCCCTTTTAATGTTTAGCTTTAGTCGGGACAAAGCTTACCCACTTTCAGCTCAACTCATAATTTTCGTATCCAAACAAAACATTTGGAAATCTATATCTATTTTTGGAAAGTAGTTTTTCAAAATGATTTTCAATTTCAAAACAGGAGGTAGAGCATTCAAAGTTAACTCGAGTAAAGGTCTTGCCTGATGAGTCAGTTCTTTTTAACTCTTGCCCAATACATCCACTGAGCTCTAATACCACCTTTGGTATTAGAGTAACCATCTTATTTTAGCCTAGCAACTACTGCCTAGGCTCTGATACTACCTTTAGTATCAAAGTAGTTCCTTTTGCCCAATAACCTACCGATTGAGCTCTGATACCACCTTTCTAACCACCCACCTCCCCCAAATCATTTCACACGTGAACCACATCACTCGGCTGGGAGGCAGGTTGGTGTTACTTTATTTCATTCTTTCCATTTCAGTCCCAAGTCTCTGGGATTTTCTGAGTAACATTAACTCATAACATTTCTCCAATAGATAATAAGATATCTTGAAGAAAAAAAATTCAATTCAAATGTACAAAACCCTTAATTGTTTATTATAGTAAAAATAATCTTAAATAATAAAATTGGGGCAACATGCCCTACAATTAAATAATTTCTAAGAAATATTGTCTATGTGACATTCGTGTGCTTTTTGTTTGTCAATTCCCTAAAAAGTTAGAAGAAGGAAGGGTGAGCACAAAGCCCAGTGGATCATTTTAAATATTTAAGTTAATATTTCAATAAATAAGGCATACATGTCAAACACTTCCAAACGTTACATGATTCAATCAATTACTTGTTTAACAGTCTTAATTAAGATTGAAAGAGGTCAACCTCAGTATTCTTATCAAAATTTATATCAAAGGAGGAAAAGACAATCTTTATGCTAGTTTGCAATAGATCTAGGGTCTTACCCATTATCCAAGACTTTGGGTCTTACCCATGTAAACTAAGGACAAATCCTATCGTTCTAACCTTAAGAACACCCATAGTAATCTCCTTCGGGACACTACACCGGTACGTGGTTATAATCTTATTTAATATTTCTGTTAAGTGTAAAGCATAATATTCATGAATATAAACTAACATGATTTAGAAATTTAACATGTGAGCATGGTAACAACATAGCATGGATCATATCATCACATGACATACATCTTTATTTATGCAAGCTGAAGCATGTGACATCTAGGCATGACATGTGTGATTATTTCAACATAGAGCATGCACATTCAAGTAAAATTATACATGAACATCTTATTGAAATCAAAATAACAAAGTAAAATTCATAATTCACTTCCACCTCAAATAGCTTTAATCCTTACGCTACTCTATTGAATCTCCTTCTAGCATATAATTTGTGTTGAACTTCATTACTACTACTCTAATTGTTGTTTAAAATAACTAAAGAAAGAAAAAAGATATGCCAAGAGGGAGGTAGAGAGAGCAAGAATAGACTTGTCCAATTATTGCTGGGATGAAGAGAATGGTGTTCATGCTTGAGTCTATATAGAGTTCTAATGAGCATGAAATGGCAAGTTTGGGGTGTCTTCATTGTAGAAACCTTTCTAAAACTCTTCCCCTTTCTATTTTATTTGTTTCTTGTGCATAAGAATTAGTAAGTAAAGGTTTTAAAAGTTGCTAATACATTCTTTTGAGTTGATTTCATTTTAGAAACCTTTATAATTCTTTGTTTTACTTGTTTACGAAGCACATATGTTAGTAAGTAATTAGTTTAGAAGTTGCTAATACATTCATTTGAGTTGATTTCATTTTAGAAACCTTTCTAATTCTTGTTTTCTTTATGTGAAGAGAATGAGGGTTTTGCAAAGTGTAGATTTTTAGCAACTTCATTGGTTATTTTTGTTTGTTATTTAATTTGAAATTTTAAATCTTAAACTCTAATGGGGGCATGAGTTTTGAGTATGTTTTACGTCCCAATTTTGTTTATTAATCAGCTCCCAGATCCACACTTTGCACACATGTCAGTCTCCAATTATTTTAGCTATATAGCCCACTACTTATACCATGTGCTCTTATTTTGGCCGTTGATTTAAGTCATTTTCTTTTTAATTATTTTTCTAGTCATTTGGGTATTCATTTAAGTGGTTATTTATAGATTAATTATTCAAAAAATTTTGTATATTTATTCCCTAATAATTTGTACTATAACCCAAATGTTCATATGGACATATTCTTTAATTTACGTAAATTTTATCGATTTAATCTCTATCATTTTCTACAATGTTTTCAAGACACTTTATTTTATTCTATTTTATATAAATTATTCTCACATTGATTTTATAATGGTACAACGTCTAGTCTTTACATGAAATGACTATTTTGCCCAGTGCAAAATTATCATTTCACCCCTAGTTTGTCCAAATAAATTTTTGTACCTAAAATCATTCATTGTTTCACACAGTGTTGTTCTATAGTTCACTTGGTGTATCTAATGTGCTTAGTACTTCCATGGACTCATTTATTATTCTTATTCGAGAATTTATCAAGTTATTACAAGAACTACCTTGTAAATATCTTAAAATCCATTTAATTGGATTTCAAGAATCTAAAAACAACACCGGCAACATGGGCTATGTTGGGTCTTGTAAACATCATGGTCTATGTCAAAGCCCCCACTGGTGAAGCACAAGGAACCTTGTCCATATCATTCCTCTTAGCCTTTGTAAGACATTACTTAGAACTTAACTTAAAGTATACATCAAGTGGTGAGTTAACTGGTTTAACTTTGTCCACATTAAACTTTTGAAGCACTTTTTCAATGTACTCTTATTGTGACATGTGCAGCTTTTTGGCAGTCTTATCACTCTAAATTCTTATCCTAAGAATTTGTTTTGTTGGCCCCAAGTTCTTCATAGCAAATGACTTGCTCAAACTCTTTTTCAAGATGGAAATTCTTGAAATGTTCTTGACAATATCGATATGTCAACAACATACAACAGTAAAATGATAAAATCATTATCGAAGAACTTCTTAACAAAGACACAATGATCAGAAGTAGTCTTCTTATAGCCTTACTCCTCCATAATGGATTCAAACTTCTTGTACCATTGTCTCTATGCCTACTTTAAGCCATACAACCTCTTCTTTAACTTGCACATACAATCTTCTTTACCTTTGTCTTTGAAACCTTTGGACTACTCCATATAAATTTCTTCATCAAGATCACCATGAAGAAAAATAGTTTTCACATCCATCTGCTCAATTTTTAGGTTGAGACTAGCTGCCAAAGCAAATATAACCCAAATGGCAGAATTTTCAAATTGGACAAAAGATTTCATCGGAAATCTAGACCTTGCTTCTGACTAAACCCCTTTACAACCAATCTTGCTTTGTAACGAGGTCTTGAAGTAAATTGTTTTATTCTAAACACCCATTTAATTTTCAAAGCTCTATTGCCCTTATGCAATTTCATCACCTTAGAGGTATGGTTGTCATGCAATGATTGCATCTCATCTTGCATCACCTCAAGCCATTCTTTCTTATGATCATCTTCAATGGCTTCTACATAACACTCAAGTTCTCTCCCATCAGTCAATCACACATATTCGTGCTGAATACCTTTTAGAAGGATGTTAGTCTCTATTAGATCTCTTGAGTGAGACTTCTAGTAGGAAATTGAACTTTGATAACAGCTTATCAAATTGATCAACTTCTGAGACCTGTGATGAATCATTTGCATTTATTGTGGTGTCATAATCATTATCCATAACATCATCTTCAACATGCATATGAGCATCACCATCTTCACAAGAAGACTTTTCCTCAGCTTTCTCAATATCCCGAATTGTTTAATCCTCTACAAAGAAACCATCTCTACTTCACACAATCTTTTTCTCACCTACATCATGCAACTTATAACCAAACTCATCTTGACCATAACGAAGAAAGACATACTTGCAAGACTTTGAATTAAGCTTAGACCTCTCATTCTTAGGAATGTGCACAAATGTCTTGCACCCAAACACCCATAGATGGTTATACGAAACATTCTTCTTGGTTCAAACTTTATATGGTACATTGAGATTTAGAGGAACAAATGAATGATATTGAGAACATGTATAGCACAATTCAAAGCTTCACTCCAAAATGATCCTAGAAGTTGTGCATGAGGAAGTAAGTACTTAACTCTCTTAACTAAGGTTTTGTTCATCCTCTTTATAATACCATTCAATTGTGGAGTCTTTGGAGCTGTCTTTTGATGCCTTATCCCCTGTTGTTTGCAGTATTCATCAAAAGGAACTAAACAATCTTCCCCATTATCCGTTCTAATGCACCTAAACTTCTTTTCGATTTATCTCTCAACTAAGGCTTGAAATTGCTTAGATGCTCTTAATACTTGGTCTTTTGTCTTCGAGCCATACCTTCTTTGAACAATCATCTATAAAAGTCACAAAATCAAGAGAGCCACCCAACATTCTAACTTTCGTAGGGCCAAAAAGATCTTAAGAAACCAGCTCAAGTATAGTTGAGCTTTTCAATGGTGGAGAGCTATGAAAGCTAACACCATTTTGGTTTCTTGCCAGGCAATGAACACACTTCTTTAAACTTGTATACTTGAGATATGGTAACGAACTCTTCTTGTTTAAAACATCCAAACCTTTATCATTAATGTGCCCAAATCTCTTATGCCACAATTCTACTCTAGCTTTATCTTCAACTACGTAGATGATGCTCTTCGAAATCTTTGCCTATAACAAGTAAAAAGTAGAGCACTTCTTGGCTTTTGCAATAGTCATAAAGCTTTTGCTAAGCTTCCATTGACCATCACTAAAGGTATTATAATACACATCATCATCAAGTTTTCCTACTGAAATGATGTTTACACGAACGTCAGAAATATGCTTTACCCCTTTGAGGATCAACCTTGAACCATTAATAGTCTCTACCACATCTCCAATACTAACAACTTTGGCCAAACCATCATTTCATACTTTTACACTACTAAAATCACAATGTGTATAGGCTATAAAAAATCCTGCTGGGATGTTGTTAGTTGCATAGCAGACTAACTATACTATAAGTATTTTATGTATAATATACATTAGTGTAATAGAAAATTTAGTTTATTTGCTTATATTTAGTTAAATATGCATTTAGAACATTGTTGCATAATTAGTTGCATATTAGCATGATTTAATGTTATTTTTAGCATTTTTATAAGAATATAATGTTCGAGAAAGTAATTGAGTGTATTGCAGGGCACAAGTTGAAGCATGAGGGAAGAACACATCATATGAAGATAAAAAGAAGAAGGAATCATGAAGAAGTACTAGAAGACCGCGGTCCAACAACTAAAGACCGCAATAACAAAAGAAGAATCGAATCAGTACATAACGCACTGGTGACCGCGGTCACCAGAATGGGATATGCACAGAGCCAGGACAGACCGCGATAGGCAGCAGGCAGGGAATTTCTGGGTTTTGTCACAAAAATCACTGACCGTGGTCAGTGATCGCGGTCACTCAAGTAATAATTGGGATTTTTATAATTTTTAGGATTTTCTTTAGTGAAAAACTATAAATAGGTCATTGTAGTAGGCTTTTAGGAAGATGATCTATTTTTGAGAATGAAGTTTTTAGAGAAAAATAATCGACAAAGGAAAAAAGAGAGAAGACGTAGAAGAATTGAAGATCAAGGTCCAAGAGTTGAGTATGTTAATTTATGATCTTAATTCTTTGATGTGTGAACTCTTGATCATGTCAGGCAAGGTTTATTTTAAGTCTAGGATGTAAATCTGGATTGTAGAATGCTGACATTCTTATTTTGATTAACCTATTTCTGAGGTTTTGTTTCATAATTTGGATTCTTAATGCTTTCTTTTTACTGGCCATAAAAGGAATGATTATAGAATGTTAATCTAACTCGGGAGAGAGGATTAATAATCTGAAAATCAGATTATAGACTTAGATCAATCAA
>JAJIYU010003908.1:0-25511 GCA_030144865.1 Tinospora cordifolia
TAACTCAAAATTAGAAAAAATTGAGAAAAATTCATATATTTCCATTGAAATTTCAGAAAATTCATACATTAGACCAGATAATTTTTGTATATCAAATTATGGGTCGTCACAGTAATCAATTCCCAGCCTTTGGGAAAACCGTTGTGCAACAAGCCTTGCTTTGTATCTTATGACTTCATTTTTCTCATTTCTTTTTGAAACAAATACTCATTTGTATCCTACCTATTTGACATCTTCAAGTGTTTAAACTACTGGTCCAAAAACTTTACGTTTGTCAAGAGAATCTAATTATGCTTGTATGGCATCTTTCCATTTCAGCCGATCATCTCTATTTCGACATCTTGAATGGATTGTGGTTCATGATCTATATTTTCATTCATAATATCTAATGCTACATTGTATGCAAAAACATAGTCAACAACCATCTTTTTTCAGAATTGATCAAAATCTCTTCATTATTATGAAAATCAAATTCTTGTACTTCTTTAGGAAGTTTATCTTTGTTGACATCCTTCTCAAAATCATTTATTATTTGATTTCTATTTCAAGGATTCTTATCCTTAGAATCAATTGGACGTCCACACTTCAAGCGTGGTTCAATTCTATTATCACATAGTCCTTCTGGGATATCAATACGAATTGGAATATTAACTGCTGATATATGTGACTTTATTCCTTGTATTGGATCAGCAAATGCATCTAGCAGTTGATTTGCTAAATTTTGTAGATGAACTATCTTTCGAACTTCTTTTTCACAATATTTTTTGGAGGATCAAGATGAGACAGTGATGGACTATTCTGTGCTATTGTCTTTTTCACATTTTTATTTTCTCCCCCTAATAATGGCAATGTGGCTTCATCAAAATGATAATATACAAATTGTGTTGTAAACATGTTTGTCGTTAATGGCTCTAGATATTTAATTATTGAGGGAGCATCATATCAAACATATACTTTTCATCACCTCTGAGGGCCCATCTTTGTACGTTGTGATGGAGCAATAGGAACATATATAGCACATCCAAAAGTTCTAAGATGAGAAATATTTGGTTCCTGACCAAATGTTAATTGTAGCAGAGAAAACTTATGATAACTCGATGGTCTAATATGTATAGGTGTTGTTGCATATAAGATAGCATATCCTCGTATGGAAGTAAAGAGCTTGGTTTTCATTAGTAAAAGTCTAGCAATTAATTGTAATCGTTTAATAAGTGATTCTACTAAACCATTTTGTGTGTGAACATCTGCTACAAAATGTTCAACTTTTATCCCAAGTGACATACAATAGCCATTAAAATTTTGGGATGTAAATTCACCAACATTATCAAGACAAACATTTTAATTGGATGATCTGGAAATTGTGCTCATAATCTAATTATTTGAGCAAGTAACCTTGCAAGTGCTAAATTGCGTAACAATCATAAGGACACAAATCTTACCATGTAGTAGAAACATCTATTAAAACCATAAAATATCTAAATGGTCCACATAATGAATAAATAGGTTCACATATATCACATTGAATGCATTCTTAAAATATAGGTGATTTAAGATCAACTTTAGCTAATGATGGTCTTATAATTAGTTTTTCCTTGAGAACATGCAGCACAAAAGAATTCGTTACTTTGAAAAATCTTCTAGTTTTCAATGGATGTCCATGTGAATTTTCTGTAATTGTTCTCATCATTATTGAATCAGGATGACTTAATCTATCATCCCAAATCATAAGAATATTTGAATATATAAACTTCTAGTTTACAACAACATTTGCTTCAATCATACTTATCTTTGTGGAGTGCAAACTAGAAGAAAAAACATGAAATTTTTCTACAATACATATTTCTTCCGAAATAATGCATATAACATATAAATATTCTTGATTATTCTCATTTACAGTCTCTATATGATATCCATTACTGTGAATATCTTTAAAATTCAACAACTTTTGATGAGACTTGGTGAAAATAATGCATTATTTATGATAAGTTTTGTTCACCTTGGCAATAATATATTGGCTCTTCTGGAACCTTCAATTATATTGGTATAACCAGATATTGTAGTAACAATTGCTTCACCCATGTTCAAAGTAGAAAAATATTGTGCATTTTTTAAAATGGTATGAGTAGTTGCTCTATCTACTATACATAAGTCTTCTTCATTGCACTATTCAACCAAAAATGGAGAAATATTCATTTGTTTCGTCAATAAAACAAAACATACAATTAGAGTCATGAATATATATATATATATATATTAAGATTCAATTCAAGATAAGACATACACACTAATTAAAGTAAAATAAACAATTATATCAATTTTCTTTCTCAGCAAGTGTGAAGAAATCAACCACATCTAAATGTGTCATATCCATAGGATCATTGACGAAAAGACAATTCGTCTCAATATTTTTTTCTTTCTGTTTCAACGATGCTTGATAAAGCTCAATAAGATGCTTAGTTGTACGGCAAGTTCGTAACCAATGACCAATCACACCAGAATGATAACATTTACTTTTAGCATTTTGGGAATGAGATCTACTTTGTTCTTTTTCTTCTTTTATATCATTCTTATCCCACTTATGGTGATAATTTTGATCATGACCACGTCCACGACCACGATCGCAACCACAACTGCATCCACAACCATGACCACGATCATGTCCTTTGATACTGCCCTTATTATATGTGACATCATTGAATAGAGTAGATCCAGTCGAACATGCCTCGTGATTCTTCATTAGCAATTTATTATTTTATTCCACTACAAGTAGGCATGAAATTAATTCAGAATATTTTCTAAAACATTTCTCTTTATATTGCTACTACAAGAGCACGTTTGACGCATGAAAAGTAGCAAAAGTTTTTTCTCACATATCTTCATCAATAACTTTTTCTCTGCACAGTTGCAACTGAAAACTGATTCTAAAAATTGCAAAGTTATATTCGCTTACAGTTTTGAAATCTTGTAAGCATAATTGTATCCAATCATAACGGGCTTTTGGGAGACTGACTGATTTTTTATGGTCATATCTTTCCTTCAAATTTTGCAAAAGAATAAGTGAATCTTTTATACCAAGATACTCAGCCTTTAAGCCTTCATCAAGATGATGATGAAGGAAAATCATCGCTTTTGCACAATTTTACGTTGAAGCATCATGATTTTCTTTCATAGTCTCACCGAGACCCATGGCATCTAAATGAATTTCAGCATCTAATATCTATGATAGATAATTTTTTCTCATAACGTCAAGTACTACAAATTCTAACTTTGTAAGTCTTGACATATTGCTTCAATCCTTTGTCTTTGGAATAGTTGTTTCTTCAAATAAATCTTTTTGACCTTCAAGACTTTCCAAGAAGAGCGGGATTGTGCTGATAAGTATTAAAAATAATAGAAAAATAAGACTACAAAGAACACAAGAAAGATAAAAATGAGATTCTATTACAAATGGATGCTCTTGCAAGTTTACAAGGACCCTTATTGATAGGGTTTGAGAATGTATTGTAATTAATGTAAGTATATATTCATATTAATACACTCATTTATAACTTAGAAATAAGAGATACATGAACATCCACATTCATAGAATAAAAGAATGTATACGGACATCCACATTTATCTAAAATATTTATAACAATTTATATCTTCTTCCTCCTTTTGTTAGTATATATATATATATATATATATATATATATTAGGTTCCAAATAGCAATGGCACTCTTAATATAACTATAAATCAAAGATGTTGTGAAAATTAATCAAGAAAAATTCATTCAATTATTGTAACATACTTTTGGCACTTGAATATAAAGAAGCTTTTAGTTGAAACAACTCTTTTGCTTAAAGATAAACACACAATAGCCAATTTAATTAATCATATATATTATTTAGTGTTTATATATATATATATATATAAACACTAAGTAATATATATGATTAATTAAATATACATATACATACACACACACACACACATATATATATATAGATATATATATATATATATATATATATATGTATGTATAGGTATGTATGTATGTATGTATATATTTTGATATTGTGATATCAAATCACTATAAAAATCGATAAACAATGCATTAGATTTTAATTTGTGAAGAACATGTCAACGTGTCCAAACACAAATAATGGGTGAAAAAATGCATTAAATGCCTAATTCCTATTAAAAAAAGACAATAAATAAATTGAACATCATAATTTGGCTTTGAAAAAATTTTAATGCACATTACTGAAAGTATTTAATAAACAAATCAATTAAATTTTAATCTTTACACGTGCCAGTGAGTCCAATCATGAATAATATGTGAGAACGTAAATGCATTAGACACCTAGTTCTTCAATAAAAGAAGGAAAAAAGAAAATTACACATCATAATTTGGCTATAAATTTTATTTATTTATTTATAAAAGAAATAAAAAAATTTTAAAAAAACTTTAATACGTATTATTGAAATTAGATTTTAATTTGTACACATGCGTGAATAACGTGTAAGAAGAAATGTATCAAATGGCTTAATTTTTTTAAGAAAAGGGCAAAAAAAAAAGAAATTAAACATCATGATTTGGTTGTGCTAATTTTATACATATTAAGGTCATGTTTGTTACATAGGATCGAAATAAGATAGGACAAAAATTTATTTTACTGGGACTATACAGGATAGAATAAAGAATTATCCGGGCCCACTTATTTATCCTATGTTGGTAGAATAACTCAAACCTACCATTTTTGGTGGAGGATTGAGCTATCCCACCCAAAAAAAATTGACTTTTATTTTTAAAAAAATATTTTTATTTCATCTTATCTTATTATATCTTATCTCACCAAAATAATGTTATTCTATCATGTACACCAAACGGGCCCTACAGGCCAAAATTAAGAATGGGATATGCACACATGGGGCTGCTTGGTTTTTTTGGGGTCCTTTTATGTTCAATGTGCATTGTTTTTGTGAAAGATACCACACAGAGCTCGAGTCTCATTTTATTTAAAAAAAAATATGTAACACACCCACCACTTATACTCTCTGTCCTTTCTTAATTCCTACAACTATTTCACTATGTTGGTACTGGAAACTATTATTGCCCTTTTTCTAAGCCAAATTGAATTGTGCCTCCTTCAACATTTTCTTTTCCAGCTTTTTTAAGTTATATATTTATTATTTATTTATTTATTTATTTATATGTCTGTGAATGTGTGGTGAGGTTGATTCCACTACCAAATAAAGCATGTATATTATATAATAAATCTTGAAATCATTTCTACCCAATAAGTGTTCTCAGGTCTTAGTCTTAATCCAATCCGCGAAGGCAACATTTAACTTCCCATCTCCTCTTCAACTAATGCGTTAATAATATTACGATTTTTTTTTTAATTTTGAATACAACTTTTTATATGTAAAAATTAATTTATTTTGTTTTAAAAATTTTGAAAGTAATTAAAAAAAAAAGGGGTTAAAGTTTAGCAAGCAATCAAAAGTTGGTTTCGCGCATATATATATATATATATATATATACTAATATTAATGCTTATTTATAGATAAAATGGATCCCTGGGCTGCTGATGTAATCCATGATAAAAAGGCTAAAAAGACTATTTTAGTTACATCTTTTGTGGTTGCAGTATTTTACAATTATTAAATGAATAAGTAATATATATTTTAAGGTGTGTATGTATTTATTTAATTATAATAAATGTTATAATTATGTAAAATACAATTGCAATATTTTTTAAAAATTTTTCTTTAATTAATTAGTATCAAAAGCATGTGAAATCCACAAGAGTACTTCACCATTTACATGTAGTCCAATTTCAAAAACCTCTTACAAAAGGACAAATAATTAATTTAAAAAGAACTTATTGTCGACATCTTTTAAATATGAATCCATCTAATTTAGTTTCATACTAAAAAATTTTATTTGCAATCTCTAAAATAATAAGAGGATAAATAAGAAATTTTCCATCACCACAGGAATAAATGAAAACTTTAACACATTTTAGTAAATAATAAACACTTACTATAATTAGAGCTTGATACGAAAGTAAAAATAAAGTAGAGTTACCAAATAACATCGTCAAAACTCTTATTTTCACTTTTTCATAGAAATAAATACAATACAGAGAAACTAAGCAATAAGAAACCATAGTCTGAAATTTAATTTTACCGACTTTCTCCAATGCATTTTACCATAAAGTGACGCATAGCCAGCACGCAAGCTCGCCAAAAGAGAGAAGATAGATGTCAGTGGCCAACCTGGTTTTTGCAATTCATGGGGGTTTGGATCCTGATGTTGCTTATTTTTTTGGCACTTTCTCGCTAATGATTCTTAGGCTTTGTTGACATTGCACTTAAAAATTGTTATCTTACCTTAAATCACAGATGAACACGTGACTAAGGCACAATATCAACTGTGTTTTAGTCCTGATCTGTCTGAAAAATGAACCAAAAAATTTGTTACCCTGGTCCGAACCATGAATATGATAAGCAAGATAACCCCATTTGGTCCCTCCATCATTCCAGTTTCAGCTCAATAAGAGAGGCAATAACCATTAACCCAAGGGCTGGAGATAAACCAATTGTAGTTTATATTCGACTAAACTTACAGCAATTGTAGTACACTTAACAGATTCCCTAACATCCAACCCGGCAATAGCAATGACAAGAACTCTGAAAGAGGATACATACAGATATTAACACCACCTCTGAAATCATACGTACAAGATCTTATATTATAGTCTTTTCCCAAGAAAGCATCTAAGGGAGGACATCCTTAGACTGCCAGCCATAAAGTAAACTATCTTTGATGCATGCTCCACCTAAACTGGCTGTCATAACCTGAATTGCCATCCTCAGCGGGCATTGCAGATCCCACACTTGTATATGAGCTCGAAAATTCGTCACGGGTAGGCATTCTTGATGCATAATCTGCATGGGAAGGATATGTGTATTTACTGAAAGTGGATTGACTGATTCCTATGTTCATGTAAGGATCGATCGAAGATCTGAGGTTAGAAATTCCAAACCCCATCTCTGAGTTAGTATGGTTGTCAGTAGCAACTGAGATTTCTGGACTGGGATAGTATCTTGTCATATTTGATCTGGAAGCAGGGTAAGTCTTCAACAAGTTTCTCATGACATCAGTAGCTTCCCACTGTGAAGTAGTTGGTCTATTTAAATTGTGATGATGATCGGCAGTAAATCCCAATTCTGGGCTGGGATAGGATCCTGAAATACTGAATCTCGAATCGGGATAGGCCCCCAACAAGTTCATGGGACAATGAGTAGTAGCTTCAAAATGTGAGGTGATTGGCATCTCCACATGGGTATGATAATCACCAGCAACCCCGACTCCTGCACTAGGATACTGTCTCATCGGACTTGACCTGGGATTAGAACAAGTTCTTGAAACATTTGTATCGGTAGCAGAAGGTATTATTTGCAAGCTAGATGGCACTTGGGAAAGCCCATCAGATTTGACAGGAATTTCTGTAGTAGAACCATTTCCCTCTATAGCCAACACAGGAGTCTCCTTCTCCCTCTCCATGGACCTACTTTGTGCAGGTAAAGGTAAGCTGTTGAGTTTGCGATTGAGAGATAACTTAGCAAGATGAAGTGCCTCCAGAACACCTCCCAAACCGGCAGGTGTTCCATGGCGATCATCTGTCTGGAGTTCATTCTGCACCCCTGATGCTTCTCCGTTGAAAAAGCTGCTACTATGCTCATTAAATGATGATTTTTTCTGAATTGGCCGGTGCTGTACAGACACAGGTAAAGGGGTCTGAAGTAAGCTATTCTCCGACTGCTCCTGCTTCTGCTCTCTATTTGATTCAGATTTTGGCTTCTCTTGTCCCTGAACCGAAAAATGAAGCACACTAGTTTTCAATTTGTTGGCACTTACATAGCTACCTTGTCCATGTTGTGAGCATCCAAATTCAAAATGTGAAGGAGGGACATTATTGGGAACAGTTTTAGTCAATGTTTCGGCATGCCAAACCTGTTCTACCCCTAAATGTATTCCTTCCTCATGAGGACTACTTGCTTTTGCAAGCTCTATAGCTTCATCCTTGACCTCATCTTTGTCTTCTTCCCTTGCATCATCACATTCTTCCGTGATATCAGATTGGTTTCCAGCTTCACAGTAATCCTGTTCATTTTGCATTTGAAACCAAAGTTAGTAATATTCTAAGGTCCAGAAATATCATAAATGAAATGTCTTACGACCCTGTTCAAAGGAAGTGAATGTGTTTCTCTGTTTTGTTGTTTTAAAAAAAATTATACAGGAGATAGAAAGCCCACAGAAAAACAAATGGAACTTCATAGAACTCAAATTCTCAAAATTACAGAAAACATGATCCTTCAATGAAAAAGATCATACCCAAAAACACCCCATTCTATTCCTTGAAAGACCAGACATCTCTTCAACAATAAAACATAAATCAAAATATAGGGCCTTTAAATATCTTCCTATCAAAGAGAAGCTCCTGGATCACAAACAGGTATAGGAAGCAAATCATAACAGAGTAGAATAGCAAAGAGGGAAACCCACTGTATCGCACATGATGCAATGACGGAAAATGATATTATTAGGATTTGTTAGATATTAACAAAATCAAGTGCTTCACACCTACAAAGAAGCTTACCTTGCTAAGAGTATTTAGTAAAGAGATGAATAGCACATTTAAGAAAGATTTTCTTTTCTATTAGATAGCATATAAAAAAGATGATAAAAATGCTCGGAAAAATAATTCCAGAAACAATAAATCCTTTCTAGAAAGGACCTTAAGGCAAAGTGTCTAGGAAAAAGTGTATTCCACTTCTTAGCAAAATAACAACGTGCCCCCACCATATGCCAAACCGTTTAAGTTCCCGAGGTGTCTCTGTTTCTATTTCTCTATTTGAGATCAATTGGCATCAAACTAGTTAGTCAAGAAGTCAATAATGAGGTTTTAGTGGGTGGCATAATGAATATAATTATTGAATTTTCATGATATTTCTTCTCATTATTGTTGCCATTGAACACAAAAGGAGATGAACTTTTTGATCCCTAACAACTCCTCGTGGATCTGTACGGACTCATGATTAATGTCAACATGGTAACAAAGCAAGCATCTCACTTTGATTTGGAGGGAATTTCCAAAGTAAATATGACCCTAGCTCATTCCTTAACCATGAAACACCACATAGGAGGCTGAAACTGTGCCAAGATTTCTTGTCTTGTGGAAAATACAATTCATTAGCTCCAGTAATCTCAATTGATCAAAATTGTCACCAACTTTCATGCCTTTCTCTTTTCTAGTTAACTTGTGCAAAAGAAGTAGCAAAATCCTTTGACCTTCTGTCTACTCATCTTTGTCTTTCCCACCTTGTAACATCACTCTTTCTTGGTCTGCAATCACTCTCCCCACCTTGCCTTCTTCTTGCACCTTCTTTCATGTGTTACAACATGATAGGTACCAAACAATAGAGATGATTTGAGAAGAAAAAGAGTGATGAAAAATACTTTAACTGCAGGTAAACCAGCAAGGACTCTTAAAGATTAGTAATTGATACAATAGTAGCAGATTTGAGAGTGCTTCCTTCCAACTCAATTTCTTGCTTGCCCAATAATGAGCTACAATGAAAGATTTATACACTCTCTAGTAACTAATTAGACCAGTTGATGCATATCATCTTGCATTTGCCACCTCTTCTTTGTTTATCCCTAAACAAGGATCAACCTTGTCCTCAGGGTTGAGGAAAGGGAAGAACTATTGCACGGCTACAGCCGATGCTCAAAAGCCACAAAATCTGTAGAACCTTGCACTAGATGAGAACCTCAGCTCCACAATATCAGCATGGTGAATGGCCAAAACATCTTCTGGTTTGACCTACCAGTTCATATCTTATAGGCCACGGCCCTAAAGCGCTGCAAAACTTTGCAAGGGCCAAAAATGTATAGACTCAAGCATCTCAAAATGATGACAGGCCAGTGAATTTTCTGAAAAAGGCTGCAACTGAAAGAACACCAAGGTACCAACCTCAAAATGAATATTCCTATGCAAAACCCGCTTGCCAAAACCATAGTGATAGATTGTAGTAATGTGGCTACCAATAACATTAGTAAGATACTTGGTACACTCAGGTCAATGAGAACCAAGCACTTCAAACTAACGAGATAATTACCAACAGCACTTGATTACCTGCATATCCTGCTGCAACGCCATCTCCAGGGTAACATACCTGAAATGCTTCTTCGCCTTATTGCAATTAACATTAAGAACTGAGGCAATGGCCCCAATACTTTGATTTGGATGAATATGTTCAAGTGGTATATCATATTCACCAGCAGGTCTTGGGTCCAAAAGTCCTCTAGCCTGTCCAAATATGCTGATTTGAGAGCATCATCATAAAAAACCAGCAAATTACCAGGCTTGAGATCATTGCGAACAATAGAATTTACGCGCCAAGCATCAACACCAACACCATGCAATATCAAGATCCTCCACCACTTAATCTCGCTAAAATTGATCTCATTCTCCCGAGTCTTCTTTGCTTCTCTAATCAAAGACTCCAAATCATTTCTCAAGAACTTAAGAAAAAATACAATCTCCGTGCCTTCCCGCAAAAAGTACATGTGGAGGGTAACCATGTTAGTGCATTTTGAAGCACCTACCGGGCTTCAATCTCCCTAAGAACGCTCTGGTAGTAGCAAATTTCTTTTAGCATGACGATCAAACCATCGAAGCATCAACAAGTATTGTGGACGTCAGTGTATGTGCCAGCACCAACTCTCTCGAGGATTTTCTAGCTCCGTGCATTTTTGGATGCCCAACCTTCCTAAAAGAGGTTGATGGAGGAGACGAAGGAATCTATATGCAAATACTAACTTCGATGAGGACTTGAGCAAGTGATAAAAATTTACACTTAGCTCCGACCAGCTATTACCATCTCCCTTCATAATCTTAGGTTCGAAGGTGATTCTATGGCATTCTTACAAAACGGTGAAATGGCGCATCTCCATCATGTCATACCCCTCAATGACGGCCATGTTAGGGAAACGCAACCTGAACCTCGCAACCATCTCCTTCCCAACTAGTGCTTTACCACTGAAAACAATGTTCCAAGAACTCAAATCATAGACATCCATCTAAGCATCATCTTTCATTAGAGCCACCAAGACCGGTGGAGCCAATATCGCATCCATCACGTTGAACTCTTTGATCCCCCACATCTCCACCCTACGACAAAATTGACCAACACAAGCCCCAGCTAACTGGTTAATTCACTACTAGCTCTCCAGCCATAAAATCATATCCACCCAACTCAATCGCCTGTTTTTTCAGCTTACGTTGATTTCCATCAAGATCTGGCAAAGGTGTGATCAAATTTGAAGCAAATCCCACTATATCGACAACATTTGACCATTATCCCCCAACTAGTAGCCTACGTTGTCACTATTAATAATGCTATGGAACTGCAATTTTCTCTGATTGACTGGAAGATTTGAGAGAGTCCTTAAGAGATTTACTCCAATGCTTGTCCAATCTCAAGTATTAGATACAGCTTGGCCTTCATATCTTCGACGTCTTTCCATTCTATCGATACGACAATCCACGTTCAGATGAGCCATGATGGTCAAGTGCTCTAATACCAAATGATAGGTATCACACAATAGAGATAAATTGAGAAGAGAAAAAGAGTGATGAACAGCACTTCTATTGCGGATCAACAGACAAGGACTCCTCACAATTAGTAAATGTTACATCAGTAGCAGATTTGAGAGTGCTACAGCTCTCCTTACAATTCAATTTCTTACCTGCCCAATAATAAGCTACAATGAGAAATTTATTCTCTCTCCTGGGACGAATTCCAAGCAATTGGTGCCCTATCATCTTGCATTTCCCGCCTCTTATTTATTTATCCATTTATTTATATATTTTTTCTTTTATACACAATAAATGGTTGGCACACTATCACAACACTATCGCCACCATGACCAAACCAAGAACCCCTTCATCCTCCACAACTCTATTTATTTTTGGAGTAACTTACTATGAAGTGATATACTTTCAATTCAAGGTAACCAAAGGGACAGAGGGACCCAAACAAATGCTAGATTGTGACATAAAAATCAATTCTAGAAGGGAATCTAGAAATATTAATTCATTCCTATAATAGTTTTTGCCTCATATGAAATTAAGCACATAAAAAAGGCACTAGTTCTTTGAATCAGTTTCTTCAAAATTATTAACTAGTTCCTTGTTAAAAGGATTGAGAGATTTTCATTCCAATAAAACAACTTATGATAATGAAAAACTCTATTATGTTATGTTCCTACAGCAAGAAGCACTCATAAATCAATTTACTCAGCGCTATAATGTTGAAAGCATAATAATTTTAAATTTTAAGTCAAAAATTCACAATAATCCAATTGAGAAAGTACACTGGCAACTGAATCTAGATCAGCAATTGTGCATGCAACAGATAAACAACCAAACACCTATAAGTTTGAAAGGGAACAATGGGCATATTGCAACAACATAAAATTATGTATAGTGCACTACCACCAAAGAAGTAATTTCTCAAGGCATTCAAAATTAAAGAGCATCAAGAAAAGTGCACAGCTATTTCATCCCATCTATTGAAAATGTGGATATTATACTAGTTTGTACCAAAGTAAATGAAATGAGAAGAACGCTGATTAAGCAGGAACATACATGAGTACCATTGGTCTCCCGAAACTTTGCTTCCCACTCCCTCTGAGCGTCTTCCTCTTCCTCATATCGACCTATCAGCTGGGCCTGGTGTTCAAGCACCCTTTCCATGTTTGCATCTCTTCTATTTTTATTGAAAATCGTCCCACCATTGGTTTCTTGCCCTTGCCTTTCAAGAGAAACTGGTGCAAGAGCTTCCAAAGATGCTTTTATTTCCTCATCTTTAGCATCTCCTTTTGAGATGCTTTCAAAGTTATCATCATCTCTATACTGACTTAGCCCTCCATTTTCTTGAACTTCAAGCACGTGGGGATTATTTCTCTCCTTATCGACTGCCAATCTGGCAACATAAACAAGTCACATATTAAGAACCACTCATGTTATGGGTCAGGATGGGGTAGGAAAGCATGAAAAGTACTTTTTTTTTGTCCCCCTTTATGTTAAAGCAACATAATTTGAAGGAACCAAAAGAAAATCTAGATTACCATGTTGCATATAAAATGAAGATTCCCACTCATGACAAATATGCCATATGCCAAACCATAAGATGACCATGACCAAAATTGTATTTTACATATTAACAATAGATGAAAATATTTGAAAACATATATAGGCACAAACTGTAATGCATGCTAACACGTTCAAACCTAATACAACATTTGAATTCAAGTGATCCGTGTGTCAAATTCTGAGAAAATGGAAGTCCTTTCTGAATAGCTTTTTGCCTCACCTCCTTCTGGCAGTGTACTGGGACATGTGGTTATCCTTTTAGAGAAGGCCAAGGGGATTGAAAACCCTCATTGGTTGCCATAAATCAGATGTGGAAGTCTCCACAGTCAGATTTATAGTTTCACTGAAGAGGATGGAGTTTTGATGTATAGAAGTTGCAAGGCTGATGCAACAGTCAGTTGAAGTAATCGCAATAGGATTTTCAACCTCCCACAGCTTCATTAGTTGTCCCTTGCTCAAAAGAATGAGCTAGCTAGGATGGTTACATTTATCATTATCAGGTTGATTCGTTATTCGTAGCACACGGAGCACTTGAAGGCTAATATGCGAGCCAACATTAAATATCATCCTAAAATCTAGTATCAAATCCCCATAAACCTTAGTTCTTGATCACATATTAATATTATAAGAATACAATAGAAGCCTTGCCTTATTTCCTTTTGTTTCATTGTGCTGCTTGATTTTCCCAAATGCTGCTTCATATAGGATCCACCATCAGAAACTGGACTGGTCAGCCCCCTAGATCGATTAGAGCCCTCTTGGTTTTCAACAGAATTCAAGCTGCTACAGTTTTTCCAGGAGGCCGTCACACTTTTTCCTTCTTTCATTGACGGACTAGACTCTTTAGATTCATTGGGAGCCCCATCTTCATCAGTGCCAGAATAGTAATCCTCAGATAAGTCATTGATCCCGCTGCTCTCCAAAATTGAAAGAACCTGGACTGCAGCTCTCTCTGCTTTCTTCCTTTGGAGAGTTACAATTTTCAGTTTTTCCTCCAGTTCCGCAACCTGATAAGCATTTCAAGCCGCAATAAGGAGCAGAAATTATTCAAAGTAGTCCACTTATTCTGAAGCCAGATGCTAACCACAAATTAAAAGTAGACCAAACAAAATCAACCTGAAAACAGGAAGCATGCCCAAGATTTAAAAAAAAAAACTGACCCTTTTAGCAAGTTCATTGGCCCTTTCAGTTGCAGCTCTGGAGATCGATCTTTCTGAAAGCAATCGAGCACGAAGGAACTCAATGGTAACTGCAGCGGGTTCTTCCATGACAGTTTTCTCTCTAAAAAAAAGTAACAAACAGCTTCGTTTACTTCAAAATCAAATGCTTAATAATGCCCATAAACTATAAATATATGTACCAAAAAATGACTACAATTAACCAAGAAAAGCCTATCCACATTGAAATCTTACGAACACAAAAAATTGTAAGTACCAAATAATTAGTCAGTAAGGTTTAAATAGTCTCATTTAGACCTTGATAAGAATCAAAGCTCGCACCTAGCTACTCTAATAACCTTAAATTCACATACTGAAACTATTTCAACCACAAAAACCGACGGCACATCGGAAACGGTAAACCAAGCAATTTCGCTCAAAAGTCGACCACGAGTCATAATATCAATCAGAAGTAAACAAATGACCAAATAATTAACCAGGAACTAAGCTCCTTACCTCTGATTCTCCTGATCTTCGTCCACTGGATTACGCATTTATATATGCATATATCAAAAAACCAAGAAACCTGAGCTCAGCCGAACAAAAACCCTAACTCCAATCCTCGCAGTTTCTGCTACATCCACGATCGGTAAACCACATGAAGCACGCTTAGCGTCACAATTAGGAACAAATCAACTGAAATGGAGAATCGCAAAGAACCGACACTCGATTCACAACAATAACCAAACAAAGCAGCCGCTGAAATCCGAGCACGGAACATCCAATAAGAAGAGGAAGAAGAAGATTAAGGGCGTGTTTGGTTGCTGGAATTACGCAGGAAGGTTCCTTTTTTTTTTTTTTGTCGGCTTTGAGAAGACGATCGCAAAGACCTCACGACATAAAAAGAGGCATTCTTTACAAACAGCGTCGTAAGGAACACGCCCAAATTTGCGTCTCTATTGACTGCTCGTAAACAAGGCTGGCCTCAAGCCCATCATTTGATCCTCTCATTCTACCCAAGGCTAATGACGGTTATTGAAGGCATTGCACCATTTTTTATTTTTACATTATTTATAATATAGCAGACCATGTTACTTCTACACAACACTTTAGAGCAACCGCAACGTAGTATAAAGAGTCTTACACTACACTTTAGAGCAACCGCAACGTGGTATAAAGAGTGTTGAGGTGGTGCTCAATGAAACGCCACCTCAACGCCTTCGGGCGTTAAGTGTTCGGTGTAGACCGAACGTTCAACGTCCAAATTAATTTTTTATTTTTTTAATTTTTTTTAAAATGATCTGTCCGCAAGTTCATACGCTCGGTGTAATAGAAATACTATAAATATTATTTTATAGCGTGAGTTATTTTTTTATTCTTTTTTATTTTTTTAATGAAGTTAAAATGTAATGGAAATAATAGAAATATTAAAAATATAAATAGTTACAAAAATAATTAAAAAATAGAAAAATAAATTAACAATAATAAAAAATAGAAAAATAAATTAATATTTAGTGTTGGATAAAAGTTATTTCATCTTAGCGTAACGAGTTTGATGTTGTAAAATTAACTTTTGCTTTAAAACATTTTTTTATGCTGAGAAGTTTTTTTTTTAACTACTTAATTGGGTGAATTATTGAGTTGCATTTATTATATGCGATGTGGGTTCTCCTCAATTAGCTTCCATCCTCATTATTTTTTACTTAGAAGGGTTCGCCTAATATGTAAAATGAGATAAAATTATTATTATAAAATAAGATAAAATAAGACTAGATTAAATAGATGAAGATTCAAAATAAAGCCATCTGATGTTTTTTGTAATTTTGAGATGATACAAATAAATAACAAAATATAAAATTCCAATTTTACAACAATGTCACCACGGATGATACTTGGGATTGAAAAAAAAAAACTTGGAATAAATTAATCCTACAATTTAAAGTGTGGCTCTTTTATCTTACAATGATATGATAAAATGGTAAACCCATAATTAATTTTTCTTGTCCTTTTCGAGCCAAATAAAAAATATATAAAAATAACGTGAAAGAGTCCTTCTTCGCTTGTCTTGCATTATCACACAGATCTGCAATACAAGAGCTCAACCCTAAAATTATATTTCAAGCCTTGATTGGAGAAATTAGACTTCCCTTAAAACCCTACCAAAACCAGTAGTGGTTCTATTGAACTAGGCATTTTGAACCATAAATTATCTCAACTCAACAAAGCATTTGCTTGACCCATGGGATGTTTAACATGAATTTGTTTCACCTCTCCACTTTTTTCTAAGGGTTAGTATACATTGATATTACACATTAGAACATAGAACAATAAACTAGGAATCAAATTTTAATCTAAGTATATTTGTTGTATGAAAAAAATTTCATATAATTCACATTACAAGTACCACAAGCCTCTTGAATGATCATGAACAAGTTCTTCAGAGAGTTCTTCCACCAAGAATCCGAAAATGCCAAGCTCAATCAAACCACTTATTTCTTGCACTTGCCCTTCATTCTTCCCCCAGTGTTCTTGCCCTTCTCTACGCAGATCAAATTCTACCATCATATCAATCGTCTTAAGCTTTGCATCTTTCCATGAATCCAATCTCCTGCACAATTTCTTCGCAAGTATTTCATGATCTTCGACCTCACCCACTCCCTTTTCCTCCTCCCTGAGATCTAAAACTAGTCTCTTGATGTCTGAAGGAACTCTTTGAAAGTTATACGAGCAGTTTGAGCAGCTAAGAACCTCTTTTACGAACCTACTACTAGCATCTTCTTCTTCTTCTTCCATTGGTGATGACCATGAATCATCAATATCATCATCGTACTCTTCGTCGTCATCATTTACTTCTTCTTCTTCTTCTTCTTCTTCTTCTTCTTCTTCTTCTTCTTCTTCTTCTTCTTCTTCTTCTAGAATTCTCTTCTCGAGTTCAATGGGATCTAACTCAGCTAGTTGCTCGAATCTACGAAGTTTGTGCAGTAACTTCTGCTTTGTTCCTGGAGATTAACACCCAGATGAAAAACTAAGATCAATTTCACTGCATCTACCATATTAAATGCAGTTGGAGATGAGATCTATTAATTATATAACTGTGGAATTAAATGCAGAGGCATGATTGACAAGTACATATATTACTTTGTACGATGGCAAAGCTGCGCTCTAGTTCGAGCCCGTCGCTGTCTTCATCATGCTCATCGTGTTCATCATGCCTATCATCAACATCATCGTCTTCTTCTACTTCTTCTTCAAACTGGGGGTCCAAGACTGAGACAGGACTGGAATGCTCTTTCTCTTCTTCCTCATACTCCTTCACTGCTGCAAGATCTTGATGTTGTCGTTCCTCATTCTCCGCCACCTGAAAATTTAAGTTCAAACCTTTCAGTTTTATTTTTAATGAATGATAAATGTCAAAAAGGTTTTTTTTTTTTTTAATAATGAGTAATTTTGGTTGGAGAATTTTTAGGATAATAAATAGTTTTTTAATTTGAAATTTTATTTATTTTTCATTTATAAATAAGAAAGACCAAAAATCCAAAAATATATATAAATTTAACACAATTTGAGATGTCATCTCAGACTTTAAAAAATGAGAATTGATCTACAATTAAATTAAAAAATTGCAAATAATTTATAACTTATACTGTAATTTAACCAAAACTCTTTTATAAAAGTGTTCTAACAGACCTCAATTAATGGGTTATACAATATTAGTAATTATAATTAGTTTCTAATTTCAATCTAATTTCTAAAAGACAAAAATAAGTTTCTAACGTTATCTAATTATTAGACAAAAAAAAAATTATATGCAAATAAAATTATACATGGAGATTGAGTAGGGTTAGCCACATGTAGAAGGCTTTGTGTTAAAATAGTGAACACGTCTGAGGTAACTCAAGACCATTGGTCGTTTGACCAATGGAAAATCTGAATAACTTTTATAACTTTTTGAAAATATCAGAAAATTCTTAATCAAAAAAAGTGAAAAACATTTTCACATTCGTTTGAAACAAAAAAGTTTTTGATACTTTTTTTGGATTTTTTGGATTTTTAAATATTGAATGGGGCCATGGGCATAATGAAAAATCTGAAAAACAGCTTTTTGTTGTACTATCCATTTTTTTTCTACAAATTCACACACACATAAAAATACATAAATCAATAATCTCAGTTTTTGGGTTTTGGGTCAATAATTGACTTAGCTAATTTAAGTACTTATATCGAAAGATTTCTGAAAAAAATAAATAAATAAATCATTCTTCATCTCATTAATCTAAGATCATTGACCTAAATATTGATAACTTTTTCATTAATTTCTACAATAAAATACATTTTCCAAGGAGAAGAACAGTTTGTGTTCTATACGGTGATACAGATGGTGTCTTCTTCTGTCGGTAAGGAGCAACTCTAATACCAAACACCCAAATTTGTCTTTTTCTCTGAAAACAATTTAAAAGATTTGAAGGCAAGGACGTGATCGAACTCTGTAGCTTGTAGTAATGAAAATACAAAACAATACAAATAATAAATAAATAAATAAATAATAGAAATAAATAGTTACCCTTCTTCCACCATGAAATGACAGTACTACCCTTCCGAGTTTCTTACCACTGGTCGCTCGTGGGACTCGCGAGTTTCTGCCGACAACTCACTTACTCGCTCACTAATTTAGTTCATTCCTTCTTAATCTGAATAATTTTTATATTAAAAAAAGAATGAAATTGAGTTTTAATTTAGCTTCATTTTTGTCGATTAATTATTTATATCAAAATGACGAAAGTAAGCATTTATCGTTTTTTCTTCGGTCAGGATCCGAATGATTAAATAATTTGCATTTTAACCAGGCGATCAAGAGAACCTGAACTGTTTGACCGAGTGGACTCACTAATGCATGGAAAATAGAGCTACGGAAGATGATAAATTGAAGAACGGAAAACCAACCTGTGTTTTCCGGCGACTGGGAGAAGTCTCGGGCGATTCGGGCTCCGGAAACAGGCGTAATGGAGACGAGCTATTAACCAAAACGAATCGAAAAGGGCTAGAAGAAGAACAGAGTCCCCTGTCTCGAGAAACGATTCCTTCTTCTTCTTCTTCTTCTTCTTCTTCTTCTTCTTCTTCTCTCTCAAAGCTTAACTCTGTTTCTTGACAATCTCCTACCCTGCTTGTGCTTGTAGAACTCTCCAAATTATGGATATTTCCACTAAATCTGCTCTCGCAAAAGCACGAATCATTTATATCATAAGCCCTCTTCTTCCCCTCCAAATCTGCTCTGACAACATCCTTCACAGAAACTCTCACTTCCTCCTCTGTAAACTCTCGCTTTCTGCCCTTTTTTCTACTCAATTTGCTAAAAATGGATCCAAACAACCCAAACCCGAGATTTTTTCGAGGTTTCACCTTCTGGGCACCCCCGGACTGCATCTGAATCCGAGCAGCAGCTTCGAGAAGCAGAGCTGCGGTTCTGGTCGGTACGTGAATGAAGAGAGCCTCGGTGGCGTGTCTTCTACAGGGACTTTTGGCCGGAGAGGAGAAATAGAAGAGTGGAGAGTTTTTGATATTAGGGGAATCGAGGAAATTCGGAAAGCAGACATTTTTACATATGGAATTTGAGTTTCCGGAAATGGGATTTCGTTTTCTAATCTCTAAGTTGGATTTGGCTGGTGGTTTTCGAAGCTGATAGCGTTTCTCGTCAATATAGTTCTTGAGAACGAAAGGTTCTTGATCTTCGTTGAGTAATTGCTTCAAATGCTTGGTACCCATTGTTGGAAAACAGTGGAATTTGATGACTGGTTTTGCAATTGAAGAAGAATTTGAGAGGAATTTGCGAAGAAGAAGAAGAGGAGAAAAAACAGTGAAACAGTGTGCTCTGTCACGAGAGACGTGAGTGATTGAGTGCGTGTGTTAAAGAGGAAGATGAGGAGAGCCCGGGGCCCTGGCGTCAGTGGTGGTTTAACTGGCTTTGGTGGCGTGCCTGCCATTTACGGTGCTGTTCTATCTTGCTGACTTCATTTTGGAAACAGTGCTGCATCATATGACTCGATTAACTACATGATCATCATCGTCACCATCCGATCCACATTCCAACAAAGAAAGTTGCATTTTCACCCAATGTAAACTAATTAGAAATATATAGGTATTAGGACGGGTATTAGAAATTTCCCTTGAAAACATGTTAAGTAATCAATATGAATGTAATGCTTATATTATAAATTATTCAATAACAATAAAATTGAAAAATAGTCTTTGATGCAATTATTGTTTACTTTTATTTTTTTAATGACATTTAGTTTTGTACTTATTTTTTTGTTTTCTCTTAAGTTTAAAAAATAAATGAAAATTTTAATGTGACATCTTAGCTCCCTATTTATTGCACTTTCTATAAATAGTAAGTTATGTCAATAACTTTTATATTTTTGTTAGATTATTTCATGATAAAAATAGATGGTTCTTTTTAATATATATATATTAATTCATAGTTGCATTAAAAATGTTCTTGGTAATGTAATAAAAATGGTTATAGTCAATTGCAGTATTTCTAATGTTAAATTAATAGGTACATATTTTGTGACGCACATTATTTATTTGTTTACATATTTTGATTGTTTTATTGATGGTAATAGTAAATTTAATTTTTTTTTCAATGTGCGTTCTATCATTTCAATACTCTCGTTTCCAAATATTTACAAATGTGATGATTTATATATGTAATGAATGATATAATTAATACAAACCTTTTTAGCATAAATAGATATGTCCAATGTAAACAAATTTTTAATGACAAATTTTTTTTCTTTTATTCTCAGTAGAATTGTATTTGCAAGTAGTACTTATGAAAAAGTTGGAGAGAATTTAAAGGTGTGCTAAGCTTGATTAATTAAATGTCAAAAATATTCTTAATTAAATATCAAAGAAGTTGAACAAAAGGATAGATCGTTAGCTTCTACATTAATATTATCTATGATATAAATCAACTCGACTCGGCAACGCTAATAGATAATATGACAAACTTATCTAGTTTTTCTTAATTGATGTTGAACACAATTGATGAATAAATTTTTAAAATTAACTCTTATTAAAATAAAAAATCAATTTAACCTTTATTATTTAATTCAGTTGAAAGAAGTGGTTCGTAAATTGTAACATCACAAAATCATGACACCCAAATTTTAGACCAATCTAGCACTCCTATAGAATTAATAAAAATAACAAAGATTTAAAGACACTCAGAGATGGTAGCTGAGTTGAGACAACCACTCGCACTCGTTCAATTTAGTTGATATAAAACTTAACTACGAGAGTTAAGACATGTAGGGTCTAATTCTTTTTTCCATTGCATATGTATCTCTCTTATAACGATATTTTCATTTATGTAGAGAGATTCGTTGGTGAATTATTTTGAATTTAGAGAAGGTGATATCTAAGCTATATAAAAAGTTTGAACAATGATTAGTCTTGAGATGTATAAAAGCTAATTTAAAGACATATCGTGACAAAAAAAAAGGACACTTACACTTAAAAAAAAAAAGAAAAACTTTCATTGGGTTGAATTAAATTTTAGATAGATGTGTTTTGCCCGTCGAAAAATTGAAAAGAAAAAAGAAAAACCAAAATTTGCACAGGTAAAAAGATTACCAAACTATAATCCGAAAACATTCATAACAGGCCTGTACTTTTGATTTGCTACGATTTATCTGAAATGTAAATTTGAACAAAAGGTTGGACTTTGTCTTCACATACTTGTCTCCTTACATTCCTCAATATTTTAAATCATGCCCTGCAACACAAAGAATATGAATAGATTCAGATGTCAAGTATGTCCTGCTACATGTCAAATGGACTTTGTATGTATCAACAAGAGAAAAAGTGATATGACCTACAAAATTGCTACACAAAAGTAGCATTTTGAAATTTTATTCTTAGAACCAATAATAACGATACCAAGAAAAAATAAAAATTAACAACTATTTCAGAGAAACACACATGTCCCCGCCCTACATTTGATCATTCCCTTTTTCACCTGAGACCAGTGGTCCAATAAGGTGTTTGGCAGGAGATCTACATTCCCTGTACGGCGAGTATCTCTGCACCAAACGTTGACATCTTTAATTACCATTTACTCCAAGAGATTTTCTACTATCCCCGAAACGATCTTATCGCGATTAAATCCCGTTTAACCCCGGCTCCCTTCTCATAAGTCATAACTGGGGTGGCCCCTGGGCCCACTACTTGCTTTTTTTTTTTTTTTTTTTTGTTTTCCGGACGCTGTATTCAGGCGTACGTTCACTTGATTGTACCTTGATGATCAGAGAGTGATGATCTCTGATCATCAACTTTAAATCAAAACAGCCAAAAGAGAAAAGTGAGCCTTTGATTTGTGGTCCGGCAGCGCACTAGTTCGCTGACACCTGTACTACTTTGCGCGGCAATACACACGTGGCAGATTTTCAGGCTTTGATGAGCTGGAGATGGACAGTTCTCGGTCGATATTCAAATATTTACGATGCAACGACCACCTTTTAGTTACAGTAACGGAGATGCGGTAAATTTCAAAATTTTCCTAACGGTGAAAGGAGAAATCAGAGGGATAAATGTAAGAAAAGCCTGTTAGAAGGCATCCGATAAGAAACAGGATAATAGTAAGAAAAGACGTGAAGCAGAATTTTGTCCACACACAACTTAATTTAATTATTTAATTTGTTTTGAGAGTTGAATCAGTAGAAGGATCAAATTCACTGAATTATTTTGGGGAACAAGGAGCAAATTTAAATGTTAAAAATTATTAAAAATGTATCAATTTAATTTTAATAGTTTTAATTCCAACTAGGATCACTATCAAATCGTTTATTATCTACTTTGGTATTTATAAAATTTATTCATCTAATATTCATGAATATATACAAATATTTGTAATATATAAAAAAAAATATGTGGATACTCGGCTCAACCGAGCCAAATTTTAATTTTTTTTTTCTATTTTGTTGTATTAAAGGTAAATTAGCATAACCCTAATTACAAGGGTAGCCCAACTAAAATTAGTCACAAAAGTTTTTACGAAAGTAAATGCAAAATTAAATCACATATAATAGTAGAATATTGTCAAAAAAAAGTATTTATAAATTTTTAAGAGTTATAGGTTATAGTTATGGGACAACAATTTTATTTTTATTTTAAGATCGTGTCTATATTTATTTGAATATTTCAAGCATAACATAACTTAACTGTATAATAATTTTACCTTAATATGACTTATATCTACTTTTTTTTTTTAAGAAAAGATGATGTAAATTTTATTTTAAACATTAAATATGATAATATGTTTGCATTGTATATTTACATCATTAAATAAAAAAGAAATATATATTAAAATATATAGTTATTTATTTAATTATAAAAATATATTATACAATTTGATATTTAAAATGGGATGTCTAGAAGATTAATTTTTTTATAGACACCTCTCCATGCTTCCTTTTAAAAAAATTTTTTTAAAAAGAATGAATAAAAATAAAATTAAAAAATGTAAATGCTACTTGCCATTGAGTCAAATGAAAATCCAAACATTGCAGTCATTTATTGAGAACACACAGTTCGAGACAATTCCAATGTGATAAAGAGGAGACCCTTCTTCTGCAGATAATGTCGACATCAATGCTATTACGTAACTATTCAATTCTTGTACCATTTTAACTATTTGTCTTCATTAATTATTGCGTGATAATTGATGAGTTTGAAAGTAAGCATTTACAGGGTGAAAAGCAATTCAAAGCCATATAAAACTCCCATGGTCAACCTCAGATTATTTTACATGAACGGGTAATATAAATTAATGATAATATTTAAAAATAATAATAATTTCAGCCTTCAACGTCAGGACAGGACTCAAAAGAAGAATAAAAAAAAAAAAAAATTGTATTTGATTTTTAATGTATCTTCCATTGATATTCCAGCAATCCCCATGTGTATGCCACTAGCTTGCTTTTCACATTTTATTGACATAATCTAATAAGCTAGTGGGCACTGTTATTTTTATTATTTAAACTGTACTTAGCTTTATTAAAGTATTAGTACAATTGTATAAATAATTAATTGCAAACTTTACTTTTTGGTGGGGTTTTGTTATTAAGGTTGCCACTTGCCAGTTCAAAGGTTGGTTCTAGAAAAGTATGTGACCTTGCATTTGGAGACACGACAGTCCATCCATCATTATATCTTGGATTCCCAATTGGCAATCATCTGAAAAAAAAAAAAAAAAAAAAAAACCTTACAGATGTTGGATAATGTTAATTAGAATGCCAAGGCATGCTTTTCATCTCCCTAATTGTAAAATAAACACTAAGAAAGAAAGGAAGAAAGGAAGGAAGGAAGGAAAGAAGGAAGAATCTAAATATTCTCTTAAAGATTTTCATGATTCAATGTTTCCTTGGTATGTATATATGTATAATAATTTAATAAGAATAGTTTATGATTGTCAATAATTGCTACTGATCGTCACTAAATATCCCACTTAGGATATCATCTCATAGAGAGAGAGAGAGAAAAAAAAAGATGATAGTTAATGATAGTGTTTTATTACTAATATTTAAGAAAAAGTTAGAATATAATATTTTACTACAATATTATATAACATGATTTTTAAAAAGGTATTAAGTTTTATTAATTTGTTACTTTATCATAAATCAACTGTCGAATGATTAAATTTATTTCAATTCACATTTGCATTGAAAATGTTTTTGCGAAGACAAACCTGAATTTTCATTATAAGCACCGTCAAAATAGAAAATGGAAGCAAGGCTTGATACTCATTACATACATTTTGTTAATGGTTGAGCACTTTATACATTTTTATTGTTGTAATCAATTTTTTTATTTATTTTTGGCCTTGATGGAAGGATTTTAATTTCTTGTGGCCCTGTCAGCATCCTCCTACATTAACTACTCAAGTAATCAAAAAAAAAAAAAGATTTATGAGTTCTCTGCAATTATTTTAATTGTATTTAATATCATTTTTTCAGAACCTAATTGATCTCAAGCTAAGGGACAAAACTAAAAGTACTAAGAAATAGAATGGAGAAGAGGGACCCCCCTTTACATTTAAATTGATTGGAATGGGGAATGTACCTTTCTTAAAAGAAAATT